>JPYR01000545.1:24804-52272 GCA_000775305.1 Belgica antarctica | reverse complement strand
TTGCCAAAACCGGCTCTCGTTCCTTGCTTCGCAGTCCACCTGACGAAGAGCAGAACCTTGAGGTCGTCGGCATCGCATTCAGCAACGTTGAATTTTTCACCGTGTTTGTTGATACGGGCGGTGTAACTGGTGTAATCTTCGCTGTCGAGCATCTCGAGGGTGAAACACTTGTGTCGCATGTTGAACTGTGTCTCACGGTAGCCGAACATGCTTTTCAGTTTAATGACAGCATTTGCGAGTGTGACCACTGTAGGGCCGACCGGCAGGAATTGCGTCGGCAAACGTCTTGGTAGTCGGATTGAGACAGCTTCTGCAATAGGAGCGACATCTTATCTGGCTCAGTCCATGCGGCGATCGTCGTCTCGAACGTGGCTCTATAGCGAGAATACCACGACTCGAAAGTCAGATTTGATTCGGGCTCGTAGACGAACATGGACCATTTGATCGGCCAAGTCCTTAGTCTGCTGCGCAAACCGATGGACCACCTCCGCCACCTAGTCCGCCAGCTCCAAGACGTGACGTGCGATGAGAGCAGTCATCAATTCTTGTTGCGCTGTTTCACGAGCTTGTTGCGCTGTTTCACGAGCTTGTTGAGCTGTTTCACGAGCTTGTTGACCTTCTCGGTCGAGTCGCCGGTCTTCAAGCATTTGACGAAGAATCTCTTCCATTTTCGGAAGTTTTCGCTTGCTTGCTGATTCACGAATTTTTTTCTTGGTTAGTTGTGAAATTTTTATTTCATCTCACAGTTGGCACCACTGAGATGTCCTGGAAGGCTGATGATCGGAGTGATAACGCACGATGTAACTGCCTAATGAACGTCTTTATTGTAACAGAGAAAGAACGTGAATCTGTCGGGACCTCACCTAATGAACGTCTTTATTGTAACAGAGAAAGAACGTGAATGAGGTGAGGTTCTCGATATGACAATTGTATGGCTTTTTATGGGGACTGTCCGGTTACGTCACACATTGTTCTGGGGTGTGTACGTCGGTCATCTCACATTCTCCCAAGCTTTCGAACTTTAGTACACATCAGGGAAAGAACGCTCAATGTCTCAGTAGATTCCACGGCGAAAATTGATAAACGAACACCGAGAGAACAATGGTTGCATCGTGTCACGCGATATTTCTGAAATTTTCAATTTTCCATGGAGCGCAAAAGTTTTCCAGTTCGTTTACGACGTCGTTCCGGTGAAAAATTGTCGATAATATTGAAGAACATTATGCACGAACATGTCTCCAGTTTATTAGGAAAAGAGTCGCGTCTAAATCATCGGTGACACGTTTACCCTTGAAAGAACATTGCAGCTAGTATTTTTGGTGGAAGGTTTTCTGTTTCTAAGCTAAGTTTAACCAAGTCGCTTCACATCCTACGCAGCAAGTAATCACAGCGTTCTCTTTGAATTAATTTGATACGGAAATGTAGCAATGAAAAGCGCAATCATGTTTTATTGATTGATTGATTATCTACTATAAACAAAATCATCAAAAATTCATTGGCGGAATGACAAGGGAAGGGATCAGGGCGTATTATAGAAAGTGGAGTTAACTGCGACGATGATTTGATTTGTAGCACACTTGCTTTGATAACAAATCGCGTTGGGAGTGAATCAAAGACAGATTATATCTACTAAGATGATGTCAAGTTAGCAATAAACAGTTTTGAATAATTGAGTTTGTAATTAAACCAAATATGTTGTCTTAGTTGTATTTTGGATTGTTGAATTACGATTTGGTGCAATTAGAGATGAAATATTTGAAAATGGTTGAAGTTTTAACCGATTTTTCAGGACAAGAACTCAAATTAGATCTTTCTTAAATTGATTAATTAAGCAATCAATCAAGCACTAAAATTCATTCAAACTTCAATCAGATTTGAATATTACACGAAACAGCTTGCAAAAATGCTTGAATGATTTAAAATTCACAAAAGCAAGCTTTCCATCAGCTTGATCTAGCCTTTAACGACCAACAGTTCCTTCATGACGTTGTTCAAGTGCCTTCAAAGAAATACAAAACTGTCTTTGTAAGAAGGGCGCAGATAAACATTGTTAAGTGAAATTGCTTACACGCAACAAAATGACGACTTTGACAGCGCTTGGCGCAGCCTAGCACTGATCGCATCTGTAAGCCTATGGAATCATAATTAATACCATGTTTTGTATGTGTTACAAAACAGTTAAACAACTTAAACATCTTGTTTGTTTACGCGATGATGAAATCAATCTCTTGAAAGGGAAGCAAAAACCGAGAATTTCTTGAATTTTCTTTTGCTTTTGAACTCTTATTACGCTGTGATTTATTTGCATGGTGGATGTTAATAAATAACAATTTTCTCGATGAGCCTACTAAGTGAATAAAGGGTGTTTGAGGATCTTTCGATGAAGATGCCAGATGCCACACGAAAAATTAATCTTCGATGACTCGGGAAGGTTTTGTGGAATAATGTCTAGAAATTAAATGTCTTGGGAATAAGTGATCAATAAACTTTATCTCGCTATTAAATGCAAACTATGAACATATAGTATCATTTAGCAATAAATATGCACTGAAACTCTGTAGCTCGAGACCCGTTTATCAAATCTAAACTCTTATTATCGCCTAGCCTGCTATTACAGTGGAGAAACCGCATTTTTCCCCGATAGCTTCATCAATCCTGAGTTGATTCTTATACTGCCGCTGAATCTGCGCCGCTCACTCAAATTAATATTCGCTTTGCATCACCGAGTCGTACGAACAAATTAAGGAATTTTTGAAGCGAATTGTCAGTAGAGCAACTAAAAATTTGTCAAAGAAAGTCGGGACTTGTACGGAAAATTTTAAATTTAGTTTTACAAGGCTATAAAATTATTTAAGGATGGGAAACATTAATTTCTTAACTCATTTCAAGTTTCCCGTAACTTAAGCCCAAAATATTAAGCTCAAAAGCAGAAATTTGTGAAAAGCCGGGACTGTCCTTGTGAAAGTGCGCAAACCTGTGACATAAGTCAATATTTTGCACTTGACATCATTTGATAATTGTCTCGTTGGAGTGATGCAAAAAAAATTGCGTGCAACAGTCTTTGGGCGAACGGCATTTTGTGCACGATTCCGGGTTGGACACACTATGATTAACGGTTTATTTTTCAAACCACCCATCGCATCACTGCGGATTTATTGGTATGTAGGGAACTAAAAATGACTCTACTTTAGAGCTTAGTTAAACTAGTTTCCCAAATCTTATCAAAAAATCTGAGTTGACTTAAAAATCAGAAAACTCAAATTCTCGATATTTAGCTAAATTTGTCTTAACGGTTCTAGCAAGATGAGACCAGTAGATTGACCAGCGGCTGGAAATCTTCTAAAAATCCCTTTAATGCCTGGTATCGCGGAAAATGATCCTAAAATTGAAAAAAAAACTAGAAATAATGTCTACAACTATTTTTTTGGTAAGAAACATTCCGCTTGAAAAATATAGGATAAGAGTATTGGTTTGTTCTATGCGGCTTCTATCCATCTTTATCTAGCATAATTTAAACTAGCAAGTTGATGTCTAAGACTTTACAATTTCTTCCAGCAAATACCGTAAAAAATTCACTTTCTCTTTAATATTCTAGACATTTGTTTGCTAGAAGTTCCCACAATCAACCTTAAAGAAGCTTCCTTCGTTGAAGAGCATAGCATCGTAAATAATTCATTTTTTATTTATTTGAGGTTTATTTGCGGGCAGCGCGTGAATTGTTTCTCTGTAATGAGAAATACAACCAAAAGCAAAGAAACACACAACAAGAATACAAAAACAATCGCTTTCGCACTTCCACTCGACTGCGAAGAGACGCGCTGAATTATTTTTATGTTCTGTCGCAAGCACCAGATAAATAACGCAAAAAGGGATTAAGAATGTTGCTGATTGAGATTTATTTGGCTTTTCACTCGAGTTTTCATTTGCAGTCACAATAAAAGCTGGCATTTACGAGTAACAAGTCCAAAAACAAGAGCCGCCATTGAATAACAATGAGTCATTCGTTGAATTGAGACATTAAATCGTAATCGCCAACTCTGAAGGGGTTGCAAGTGCTTTATTTCAGTTAACTCGACCACTTTCTAATGATCCATAATTGCCGAAGAAAATAATGAAAAAACTTGGCTGGCTTCCCGATCCCTTGTCATGAATGTAATTTATAAACTTCAAGCTGCGTTCGCAATTGCCCAATTTCTGAGATATTAAACAGAAAAAGGAAATTTGGTGGGAAAACACTTATTGAATAATTGCTGGAGAAAATTGGGTGGAAGTTATTACAAGCAAGCAAACAAATCCCAATCTAAGGAAGGATCTGACGTGCTTGATTATAATCTTAATGATTTTCAAAAGGGGAAAAGGCTTCGGACGCTTATGCTTTAACATTCACCTAAAGTTTTCTATTGAAACCGTTTAAAAGTTCACAATTTTTCCTTCCGCGCTGTTGCCGGAAAACATGCTTGCATAACAATTAAATGAAGTTTATTTCTATAATCCTTTGGTATACGGTTCTCTAGTTTGCATTTAAACGTTATTCACTCGAAAGTTATTAAGGTTAGCTACCGTACCAGGTTATTAAATGCAGATAAATGTGTTTGAAGCTCAAAGGCTGCAAATCCGTGTTTGTATTAGTAGAGTATTGTTATTCAAGCTTCAAACTTGATTTGTTAGTAGATTTTCCACGATTTTCATAATGAAGATGCAGCAATATTCAAATCCACCACGAGTTAAACACACTCCTTGCCTTTAATCACGCAGCTTGAGATTTCCCAACATACCAGCATGTTTTTAGTTTTCAACTAACACTAATCACACTCGAAAATAAAACGAGTGAAAAATAAACATGAAGCTAAGCAGACATGATCATCGCAATCATCTCAGAACGTAGTCGGTGAACAAAACTTTGTTTAGAAGAAATGAAAAAGCTGTGAAAATTTCTCATATAAATAAAGCGACAATGTACGGCTAAAATAAATTATCGTATCGTGTCATAAACAACGGCCTGCAATTAATTTGTGTTGTTCAACTGAAAATCTCAACTCACACGTAATAAATATTTTTTTTCACATGCCACTGCATCAATTTTTACAGGGCAATTGAGATGATGTGCAATTTTACTGCACTTTTAGTGCTACAGATTTCACTAAAAATGTTTTTCCACGTCGGCTGCAAGCTTCTGCTGCTGTGCACACTTTTTCATCTTGTGGGAAATAGGAATTTATTGCCAACTGCTAACCTCGATATCGCTATACATCATTGCATACATTTTGCGTTTGTTATGGGATTAGATTAGAGTTATGGGTGACTAGTGCAGAGATTTTTTTTATGACATAACAAACCAGCATTTCTATGTGACATTTCGTTGATCACCAGTTTTTACGTTAAAAAACATTTTTAAATTTAAATCACATTTTCATGATAAATGTTTAGTAAAATTTCGCAATTTCAACATTGTAACACATGTTCACCATCAAGTATGAATTTTTGAACAAAGTCCATGCAATTTCATCAAAATTTCATTGGAATTTCTCTTATTTATTAAAGTGTAACTGCAACCTGGCAAGTTAAGAACTTTTTAAACCACAGATTTTACCACAAAACCAACGCATCCAGTCACCCTAGCAAAGCTTCATCATAATCTTGAAAATTTACCCCAAGAAAATCGCAACATGAAAATATTTTTTAATATTTCAATTCTCAGACATGATTTGCTAGACAGAAATCTCGTCCGATTCGTATTGGTCGTAAAGTTTATTAATTGAACGCTTTTGTAGCAGCTTATAAAGGGAGTCGTAAGCGTTTTAAAAGTTCACTACACAATTTATGAACAGCTAAAATATTAAATTCTGTTGATTTTCCTTTGTACAAAAGTTTTAAATAAAATTTCTAGATGAAACAAAGCAAACAAAGTTACCATGTGGCTGTTTGATGATCTAACGATACTGATAGCCGATCAATCGGTGCGTGTAAACAGATGCCACAATAAATTACGGCTGAGAAATCGCTTTTGTGAACGTTTCTGCGTCGATTGACGACTTAAAGTATGCAAAATTTTATATTTCACAACGGGGCTAACTTTTGCAAGGCAACGGAATCTTAAACATCCAAAATTAGTTTAGACTTGTTGCAGTGCTTCTAAAATTACTCAAAGCAATTTGATTCTATTTTCATTTTACTGAAATATTTTCCATCCCAACGTGAATTTAATAAATTTGATTATTTTGCTGAAGAAGAAAATTTTACACTTTTATCGAGTTTTAATGAGAAGGAAAACTGAAAGAAAATGTGTTTTCACTTTTCGGTCCGTTTTAAATTTATGTAAGCAGCTTATACATTCCGCAATTATAATTCTAATAAAAATAAATAGAAAACACATTAAACTCGAACTCCGTGAGAGTTTTCGTTCTAAACGTGCAGTGGATGGAGTTCTAGAGTAATTTCCGACCCATTTAAATCTCGAATGCAATGAAGGAAAAACAAATTAGTTGAAAATTTAATTATTGTTGAAACACTGGAAGCGTTACTGTAAGACTTGTTAATGATTTGTCAGTTTTCCGGCGGTAAAGAACTTTAAATCGCTCGAAACTTTTACATTTTATTTTATTTCATTTTTACAACGCCAAGAAAATCTCGTTACTGGAGAACTGAAATAAAAGCAGACAGAAGAACAAAAAGTGCATTAGCAAGCAATTCATGGGATTTAACGATGTTGTGTTGTTAATCTCTCTTCTCTAAACTTTTTCTGTGTTTTTTCAGTTCTTATCGGGTTTCAAGCTTTCGGTGGTAAATGCGTTTGTAAATAAAGTCACAAGTTTTGAAAGAAATTGTGATTTAAATGAGCATAACCTTAAACTTTAGATCAAAGCTTTTTATGTCAATGTGTTTCTCGAAGAAATTTAAAATTTCACAGAGTTCTGTAACACGAAAAAGTTTTTTTGATTGTTAGTAGAGTAAATGATTTGAATTTTCAAGAAACTAAAATAGAAATCATTGAAGCTAGCTATTCATACAAATCTGATTCAACATTCATGACAAGAGTTGCCAGAGTGGCCATAACTATTGCATACCCTCAAGTTCTCTTGCAAAATATTTCCAAACATCACTTTCAAACACCCAACGCAACAACACATGTTTATTGCGATTGAAGCTGCATTATTGAGTTTTGAAGTTCACTTTCAAGATATGTGAGAAATCAAGCACTTGTTCACAAAATTTCAACTAAATCATAACAAAAGGCACATCGTGATAACACTTGGGACGATGTGCTTCTGGCTGGGATTTATAACAACAAAAGAAAACTGCGTTGCCAGCGGATAATTTCAAATCTTCAGAGACTTTGGATAAACTTTTCATCGACTTTCGACCGAACCTTTTGTGCTTTGTGCAGAGAGTTTCGCCAATTCAGAAACGTTTTTTAAAAAAAATAACAGTTGTAAATAACAAGAAAGTTTTTATTATTGGCATCGGGCACATAACTTTGTTTTTGTGGCGCTTGACATGAAAAATTGAGAAAATTTTCTTGCTTCAGCTCGTCGCCGCAACACAAAAGCAATAAAAAAGCGTTTTCTTGTGAAAATTTCTGTCGTTGCCTCTTATCGGTGGGCCAAGAAGATGATCTCATTAAATCTGGTCGAACAGATGATCTAGCAATGATTGTTATTTTAATGTTTGCTTTACAGTTCGTAGAAATTTGGATGTTTGTGAAGCCCTTTGGCTAAAAGGATGCTTGCAAAACGTTTCATTGTAGAACATGAACGTTTCATAAAAGAATGGAAGAGCTTCCACCACAAATAAACTCATTAAACTATAACATCTGCTGCTTGCTTTTGCAATTTTTTAATGGAATTCCTGTGTTCGGCAGCTTCTCTTTGGCAAAGCTCAATAAAAGAAGGATTATGCGACTTGATTTATCCACAGTCGAAATTCTTGATGAGTGAAGAAACTTGGCCACTTTGGTCACAAACAGTTAGACTGAGTGGACAACTTTTCTTAAAACTTTTCAAAAATTATATTTGCCAGTTACAATTTTCCATGGCCACATTTAGCGGCTACTTTAATTGCTGGAGAAGAAAAGCCACAAGAACAGAAGAGTGGAAAAATCTGGGGAAATTCTTGTTAGCATTAACTGAAGATGGATTTAAATTAATTAAAAAAATTTCATTTCTCAAAAAACAGTTGAGTTGAAGCCATTTTTCTTTATTACCTTCAAATCATCAAGTTTATCGGCCGTTAAAAGCTGGAATGGCACCAACAAGTGTTCATTTTGCGGACGTTTCAGTTTCTCTCGTTAATTTAATTAGCAGAAAACTTTAAACGCAAAACTTAAATGAAACATAATTCATTAATTAAACTTTTTTCTTTCATTTCTCGCCTCGCTAATTTTCGCCTTGACTTCTCTATCTCGCATTGGGTGTGTGTCAAATTAACCAATCAACAAAACCTAAAACACTTGCATTATAACCAGCTAAAGATTTGGGCAACGGAAGATCACCCCTGCTGCAGGATCCGCTCTTCGGTGCTCGACCAACGCCATTCAGTGAGTATTTTAATCCCTGTTTTAACGCTTCAGAGTGCGTGTGATTGATTTTTTGTGTTTGCTTGGCTGTTTTAATTAATTGAGCAATTAACTCGATTAATGATTACTTAAAACTTGAAAACGAAACTTTTTGAAGCATTCGAAATTTAATTAAAAGGGTTTGTGAAGATTTAGCGTAACCTTTCAGAAACAGACTGAGTCAATTTCGGTTCTGCACATGCGGAATTAGATTCTCACAAGGTAATTGGATTGTAGAAGTTGTTCTTGAATGTGCTGCGACAGTTGAAACAACAAAGTTTGTGCAGAGACGAAAAAAATATTTTATAGACTGTGCGCTAGTTAAGTGACGATTTGAAGGGTTAGCGAAAAACAAAAAATATTTTAGATTCAATTTGTTCGCAGTTATTCAGATCTCACACGACCTGAGAATTTTGAAAATTCCACGTTCGAGTCTTTCAAAAAGCTCAAATCTATTTAATGATCGGCTTAAAATCAGAAATAATTATGAATCTAAATCAGTTCGAATTAAAATCCGTGTCAACCTGACACGTAACCTTTACTCTTCCCATTCACCAAAGGCACAGATACCTTGGATATTCCACGCGTAGTATCACCCAAGACACTCTCAACAATCTAGAGCAAAGCAAATAGAAATAAAGGCGCAACAATCACTCCCCCGCATGGCAAACACTCGAGCTTCCATTTCTACGCCGTGGCGCAAAAGAATCAAGTTTGTCAAGTTTACAAATTTCATTAGAAACTTGTTCGCTCGATCTGATATGCTATGAAGAATATTGGCGCAAATTGCTACCTACTTGAAATGCCATTAAACAAGGCACAACACGACGGAAATTCTCCAGATCGAACTTTCTTCGTCGCTTGACGACTGTTGCGTTAAGTTTCCAAGATAAAAAGCTGGGAAATTTTCTGGTGCCTTCCAGCGCTGGCAAAATGTCGCTTATCAACGTTTGGAAATGATTATTTCTCGTCTTTAGAGCTGTTTGTTTGTTGTTTCCTGGCCGCTGGAGGGCTTTTTCTCGATGGTTCTGTAGAATTTGCTGATACAGACAAAACTCGTATATTTTACACGAAATTCTTCATGCCTTGTAGAAGCTTGCTGATGGGATTATTCACTAGTAATGTCGGTGATGAAGATTGTTTTGTGTGTGGTAGAACTAACCTTAAATGCGCAAACATTACAGAAAACGATGAAAAAAATCAATTTTTACCTCAAATTTCATTACGTAATTTAAAGAAGTTGCTTAGAAGTTTTTTAAACGGCATCGGGGGCGAAGTGATAACGATAAAAAGCGCCATAAAATGTCTCTTTTTGTTGTGCTCTAGATGAGAAAAACGCTTTAATGGCTGATCATTATTTCTGCGGCTCTCTGTTTTCACTCATCGTCGCCGGGGGCTTGTCATTGAGCTCGAGATTCAAAAAATCCATAGAAAGGCTGAGATTGAATAATAAAAACTATTTTTGGCAATTTTTTGATAAAAACGTTTTTCATTTCACATGTTAATGGAATTTTGATAAAAGCGGGGAGAGTTACAGTATGGCTTCAGTTTTATGAAGAACGTAAAGTGAAATTGATTGTGTAAAGACCGGGCGGAAATCATGAAAATTCCATTGAACATCTCATGCTTGCCATTCTACTTTTATTTATTCATTCAAAAATATGTTCTTCTAAGAAATTTATCTCTGAGACTTTTTAGTCCAAGACATCTAGGAACTTTTGTGTCTAGTAGGCATTCAGTTTAAAAAAATAAGTAGTGCTGACTATTTGGTCTAGTAAACTTTAACTCAATTAACAACGGGTAGACATCAATTTGATTGAAATAATGTTTAAGTAGATTTTTTATTCAGAACTACTAAAGTCAAGTAGACGTTTCATTAAATCACCTATCGTTCAAGTAAGTTTTGTTGAATAGAGAAGATCAAGTAGACGAATGTGTTGTTTGTGTTATGAAAAAAGAAAAAAGAAGAACTTAGTCACGTTTTGAAAATTCTAGATATCATGGAGTAGACATTTTATCATCTCTAGATATTCTTGTAGACATACTTACATTTTTTTACTCATTTTATCCATAATGTCACGTCGTCGAAGTAAAGTAATAAATGCCACGCACCCATTGAACTTTAACCGTCTAATGATTTCATTGTCACAACTTGCCTGGATGACCTTTTTAACCCCGCACTGTATCATTGGCCTTCAACCGACTCCTTAAGTGTGACCCGAATAACAAAATGATTGCTTCCGTCAGCAGATTTTGATCTCAGCGTTCGTTATTCTGCCTAAATCCAACACCACAATCCGACAGGCGATAACAAAAGCCAGAAATAAAATCTCACAAGCCCGAGACCACTGGCAGTTGTTCTTTTTTCGCTTAGTTCTCGATGGGAACGAAAAATTAAGAAGAAAGCTCTTCGATCTACAAATAAAAACAACAGCAGCGGCGAGCAGTGAAGACGATGAAACTTCTGGTCAAGATAATTATAGATTGATAGGAATTAGAGTCGATTTAGCAAATTTTTTCTCATCTCACTCGCTTCTCCGACTTGCATGATGGCTAAAATGAAATGATTTTCTTGCCGACAAAATGTTCCGCACAAACCACAGAACCAAGCCCTCAGAAAAGATGATCGGAATGAGTCAGAATTCGGCTGCTCTTGTTTCTGTTCTTCGGCTGTCTTATAATGTGGAAGAAATGCCAAAAATAATCACCGTCAATTGTAGCGGAATGAAGACTTCTGTGTCACATTAAGAAAAGCCATTGTCGTCGTTTCCGCGCCAATTGATGAAGATTTTCTCAAGTGAAGTTCTTGAGTGAATTTCACATTTCACGAATTCCTTGCGATTTTCGCCGTTGATTTCATCACAAAGATGTACCCATTACTGGGTCGAAATGTACCGTGTGGGACGTTAGGCGAAATCTTGAAAATCGTCGAGATTTTTATGACTGATGAAAGGTGGGTTGGACATGACAAGGGACAGTTTCGATGTTCGAACGAATGGTGATGATCAATCACCGTAAAGGAATTGATGACGCAGAAGCTTTTTTCATGATTTAATCAGTAGGTAGTGTTTAGGGATGAATAAAATAGGTGTTGTGGTAGCACTTTTGGAATGAAATGTCTATTTAATGACGTCACTGTACGAGCTCCATGTGAAACTTTTTTACGCAAACTGCCTCACATCATAATAAAAATATTCGAAGCATGTCGATGACTTTTATGTGACACTTCCTAGACTCGATCCCGTCAGCCCTTAATCCGAAAATTGTCTTTTCTCGTGTTTTCGCTTTTTCTCTCTTTATTGCAACTTTCATTTGCCGATGAAAAATTGACCGTAGCATGTAAGAATTTAATGTTTTCGGTCATTATTTCTCGGTCTTCACAAAACATATCCGCAATTTAAACACATTCCATGTCGATCTCATGTTCGTCGATGCTTTCATCCATCCTTAATTAAGTTCTGACAATTAATCCGTGGTTAGTCCCCAGCAAGATTTGGCTTATCTCCATTAGTCGTTACATCTCTCGATTTCAATTATATTAATTTAGAAATGTAATCTTGTGTAAAAAAACATCAAAAGCCGAAGCTAAGAGTTTAACAATTAATCGTCCGCGTAAATCGCAAATTTGTAGTGAAAATTTTTCTAAAACTAATTGCAATTTGCAACTTTGTGCGATTATTCTCGTGATATACTTCATGTTCGGCTACTTGCAGAAATGTTCGTTGAATTAAACATGCTTATATCGACACAGCGCATACAAGTTGATCTATTGAAAAGGCCATAAATAACATGTTCTGCTAGTTGTGACGATTTTAGTGTCGTGAACAAGGGGAAATTTGTCACGCGGTGAGAGATAGATTGTCGTGAAGAAGATTTAGATCAAATGAAAGTATGGCACGAAGTTGTTAATGTGTGTTTCACTTTTCAAAATGTTTCGTCAACAATTTATTGTTTGTACTGCGTTTAATGTTAGATATTACGAAATTTCATTTGACTTTTAATGATGCATGCTTTACACACGTTTATAAGATAGACTCGAACGTCTTTTAGTTTGCATTTCACTTTCAAAGCAGTTTCACTTTAATTAAAATGTGCTTGCTGTAACTGCAAGTTGCATGTGCACAAAACCTTGTCACTTCATTTTAATCTCTTACTTATCAGAAGTGGTCAACATGGAATATCTTAATAAGTTTACCTAAAGTTCTTTAAAGTGTTTGTCTTACTTTTCTCGGACTCATTGTGCTTTTTTCGTGTTTTTAAAGCAGATAATTAAAAAGTTCTCAAACTTTTTGCAAAGTCTTTCATCTTTTTATTCAGAAACAAAGAGAACTTAACCTAGTTCGAATTTAAAAAAAAATATAAAACTGTTTAACTTTTTAAGTTCTAGTAATTTTTAGCTTTTCAAGGGTTTTTTTATACCTTCAACAACCTTCAACGTTCAATTTATTTATTCGCCGGGCTGACCTGCACGTAGCTACAATAAAACAGCAGATAAAGCTGTCTGCAAAGATAAAGTAATAAAATTTACAGTCATTGAGTGGAAAACTTCATCACAATTAGCACGGGAATCCCACCAAACTTCAGGCACCGCCAATATTTGAATTTTTTATAAAACTTTTCTACTAATGAAGCTTTTTGTATTGCTGCTCCTCAACATTCGTGTCTAAACCATTAATTTTCGTGAAACATATGTAAACTGACTGCCAGAGATCAAGCGCTATTACCACTGCCGTGTTGTATGTCACATGGGCATTTAAAATTTTTAATTTTTCCGAATTCTTTTGAGAGTTTTTCGAGTGTTGATAAATGATGTCACCTTGAGGTAAATTACATACGCTTTCCCTGACATTCCGTCAGTCATCGTCACCTTAAAAGACTCGTTAATCATTCCAATGGCACTCGCGTAAATCAAAAAGGTTTGATTGCTTGTCACATAATCGTTAAGCAGCCCCAATACAGTTGGATAGGCTGAAAAACTGAAAAGTTTTCGGGGAAATTTAGAAAGATTTTACATTTTCTTTTGACGTGTTTGAAATTGGAAGCTTTGATGAGTTTTTTGAATAAATTAGAAATAAATCTTGTGATAACAGAGAATTTAATCAAAAATTGCAAATTTCAATTTAAAGACCGGAAGTGAGAAAACACTCGTCTTCAGTGCCTTTCTCTTGCAAAGCCGCTGCTGTCTTCGGTTTAATGTTTCGAAAATCATAAAACGAGAATTTGTGTGATGCATAAACCTCAGCCCTAATCATATTCAAACATTTCAACGGTGATTTATGGAAATAGCGACACGAGTTGCGCTAGGCGATATGACAAATGTAGCAAAGTGCAAACTCTCGTCTTGTCTTGTGCGAACAAAACGCGGCCGAAGTGAAAGTTTTTGTTCGATGATTTAGATCAATTGTGAATTCGAAGCTGGCGAAGTCAATGCTGGTAGTTGTTGTTACTTGTAACTTGTTTGTTGCTTTTCTTTTTCTCTCTCTTTTCCCATTTATAGACTTGTTTTCAAGTCTCATTCGTGGGCTCAACAAAGTCACTGTCGAGACACTGTTAGGCTTGAAAAAAACGGTTTCCAAACTAGTTCGATTTTAATTCTGCCGTAAAGATTTTTTTTTCTGCAAACGGAATCGCATAAGGAAATGGTCGAGTTTGAATTGATCAATGTTGAGTTCCTGTTATGGAGGCGTGGCTGAGTTAAGTCACTTCGAGATGTAAATTGATTAAAATAAGTGGAAATTGGAAATTAGAAACGGCACATTTGGCGGCGTGAAAGGCAGGTTGATTATTCAGCGAGTTTCTAATAAGTTACTGGGGAGTTGTGACCTAAGTGGCCGCGCGACGACGGTTTAAGGTCTGATAGACTACAATTTAGTAGGAATTAGTGACGGTTTAAGTAAAGCAGACTTGTGCAAGTAAAATCACAGATAAATTTATTTTTCAACAGTCGTGTGACCGCTCCACGACCGATACACGACTACAAATTTAAATTTTAATTTTAAAACAAGCATTTCAAAACATTGAAACCTTTGTGCTGCAAAAACTGTCACAAAATTGGCTGTTTACAATCAGAAAACATTTTCATTGACTGCACCACAATCACAGACTATGTAACAAGCATCAAACATCGTTATTTAACCTCAAAACATTGCCTGTTGCAAAACTTCAAGCATGAGAACTGCCGAAGGCTGCTGAAGCAAAACTTTCTTCTGAATCACACACAAACGCACCCGACGGTTATTACAATTTAGATGTTTGTTGAGATTTACTGAATCGGAATGATTGAACCCTAGTAGCAAGATGGCTTGAAACCGTCAATAAATGGAAATGCGAATATTGACTATGTCAATAAATTCATTTGCCATTTGGCCGATGTTTGGCCAGCTATGACGGAACTTAGTTAAAACATTGTTTTGCCATGCTTGTCAGCCATATGGCAAATTTTAGAAGCTTTGGAAATTCACCTCATGGAACCTAAAAGTAACAAACATGGAAAGCCCTCTGGCTTTTAAAAGAAAGCATCATGTAAAAACTTTGTGCTTTGACTGAACAGAACTTTGCTTCTCAAGAAAAAAGTTCTTCTTTGATAACACTCTGTTTTTCCCTCTTTTATTTGAAGGAACTTCTCGTTTCATTTGTCTTTTGCTTGAAAACATTTAAATATTTATTTCTTATTTGGAAGCGTTTATCTCCAATGGAGAAAACACTTTAAACAATACTCTGAACTTCAATTCGTTTCTAGCCTGGTCTAAATACTTTTCATTCCGAAGAACGTTGTGAAGGCTGTAATTTGCACTGAAACTACTCTAAAAATATGGCTTAAATTTGACTGACATGTGATTTTTACATAATATCACCATTGTAGAGCCGTGAAACGTCGAAAAATGTTTCTTCACAAAGTTTTCCCAATAACATTTCTTGAAATGGCGCGAAAAGGATGCAAAAAAGGCTTTGACATGTTTGTTCCATTTTCGAAACTTGAAAAGTTAGCAAAAGGTTTGAAAAAGTATTGACAATGTTTAACCTTTTTCAAGGCAACATGTCAACTTGTGAAAGCCATATGGCAAATGTATGGACTTCATAAATTTTACCGTTTTGTTCCATTTTTTTACCATGAAGTTAAATGTTAACCTGCACGTCAACAATTGACTTCAATGTTACTAGGGAAATCATTTGAAGCATACAGAAGGATGATTTGGATTACTGATCGGACAGAATGAAATTAATCAAGCAGAAATGTTTTGCTTTGTCAACATTGATAAAATTCACTGGATGATTTATGTGAAAATTGTAAAGTTTTCGAGTGAACAAAATACTTTACATTTGAACGCTTAGAACGCCGGAATATTTTCTTTGCTTTCTTTGTTTTCTTCTTTTCGCATTCCCGCGCTTGAAAGTGATAAATGAACTTCACATTTCAATTATCTCGAAAGCGAACATTAAACCGACGTATTTGTGGGTTCTCTGAAAGCATTGCGATGATGCAACAACATTGGCGGCTGTAGCAACTTGGTCGGTGCTGACCCACAATCTAAATTTACACCGAAGTTTGAAGTTTTCGTATTTTTTTTAATTGAAACTTGAGATGCCGATAATGGATTGAAAACATCCCATTTTGAGATTGACTGGCAGATCGTTTTTTGTGTTTGAATGTGTACGCGTATTTTGAAAATGACTTGGCGCTTTTAATCAATTCTGTTTACCGCTTAAATTAATTTCCGTATTTTTGCACTCCACAGAACCGTCTCTCTTGGGCAGTGGTGGCTATCCTTTCGTAGCATCTCCAGAATTCCCACCGACAAATGGAACCGTCGTACCTGCGGTTGCTGGAACACCAACGGCACCCGCCATCGCTCCAGAAAACTGGAAGACGACAAACTCGGGCCCGCAAAGTTTAATGAAGGAACCACCGATAGCCGTAGCCAACCGCAATGCAACGACACAATTTGCTACACAAGGGCAGCAGCAAGCCGCTGTCATGATGGTTTATGGCTTGGACAACACCACGTCTAACACTGACAAGCTATTTAATCTCGTTTGCTTATACGGTAAGTCGATAATACAGCGGGAAAACTTGTGGAACTTTTTTCTAACTTTTCCTTCGCCGTTCACAGGAAATGTTGCGCGGATAAAATTCCTAAAAACCAAAGAAGGAACAGCCATGGTGCAAATGGGCGAACCAGTTGCTGTTGAACGCTGTGTGCAGCACTTGAACAACATTCCGATCGGAAGCAATGGAAAGTTGCAAATCGCGTAAGATTTTCAAAGCTATTATGAATTATTACGAAACGATTTCTCTAATCGCATGAATTGTTTCAGTTTTTCAAAGCAAAACTTCCTATCGGAAGTGACGAACCCGTACAGTCTTCCAGACCACAGTCCCAGCTTCAAAGAATATACAGGATCAAAGAATAATCGCTTCCTGTCGCTCGCACAAGCCTGCAAAAATCGCATTCAGCCACCGAGTAAAGTAAGTTTGAGTTTAACGAAATTAATTTTTAAGTCAAGTTATGAGTTAAGCGGTATGGAAGTCAATATGAAAGTCAAGTGTAAACTCAAGTTGAAACTTGAAAATAAAATATTACTTTTCAGAGTTTTTAGAACTTGACTCAGCATTGACTTAGACTTTAACAAGACTCTGACTTGATTTGAAATATTTTTAAAGCCAATTCTCACAAATTTTGTCTTTCAGATTCTCCATTTTTTCAACACACCGCCCAGTCTCACCGAAGAACAATTGGTCGAGATCTTTACACAAAAAGAAGTTCCACCTGCAGCCGTTCGGATGTTCCCGCTGAAGTCTGAGCGGTCATCATCCGGCCTGCTAGAGTTTCCGTCAATTGCTCAAGCCGTGCTGGCAATCATGAAATGTAATCACACCGCCATCGAAAGCAAAGGTGAGAAATTGGGTAATTACCAATAATGTGAAAGTATTTCATTTTGTAATTGCTTCCTAATCCAGTTCACATTCGAGTTGAAGCCATAAACTAGTAAAGTTGTATCCAAGTCAAGTATTTAAAGATAACAGTCAAGCTCAATTCAAATCTCTTGCAATGAAAGTCAAGTAAAAATGTTCATTTTCTATGGTTACACAACACACTTTCATTAAGCTAGAAATTTGACCTGAATTTCACTTTCAACTTGACTTGAAAATTCAAGTTTAAACTATATCGTTTATATCGTTTGTGGCTTCAGCTTGTTGAATTTCTTCCAACGATTTGTCACACATTTTCATTCACGTCAATCACCATTTAAAACACTATTTTCTCTGAATTTTAGGAACCAAATTTCCATTCATCATGAAACTCTGCTTCTCTTCATCGAAAAATCTCAACTCAACCTACAACAATGAGAACGAAAAGACCAATGGCGAAAAGCCGGAGATGATGTAAACGGAATGTCACCGCATCATTTAAAATCGTCGCACGCCGAGACATACAATGACAATGATTGACGACAATTCAAACTAATGGAACATGATTATGCAAAGATTTTTCTCGTTAGCATAAAAAGATCTTATATAATTCATTTGCAATCATGTGTTCTTACGTGAAGAAGTTTTTTTCTTTGATAAGAAATGTAGAATTCAGTTAAGGAGTTTTGATGTTTTAGTTTTGGTCAGAAGAGAGTTCAAGTCGGTGCAAAACGTGCTTCAGTAACGTGCTTGTAAGAAAATCTATACCAGAAACTTCTTTATCCAGGACTTCGACCTGAAACTAATCAAAAGTTTCTTTGAAACTAGCGAAAACCGTAGAACCAGTTTGAGAACTCTTGTCTTAGACAATTTTAAATTTAATTTACGACCCTTTGCTAAACAAGATTAAAAAGACAAAATGAAAATTATTGCTTTAGGTTTTTAGATGAATTGTGACCGTTTGTTTTCTGCCAACCCCATTTTCCGTAGAACTTAGAAGCAACCACTTTGAATTCATGTTTAGAGAGAACGCAGGTGAACATCGTTTGCGTCTTAGAAATATTTAGTGTAAAAGGCTTCAAACCAAATGAAAAGGAAAGCTTTTTGATTTTTCTCACTCAGCGTGACGACGATTCAGAAGTTTTAAGCTAATTAAGTTGTTTTTTATGTGAAAGCATTGCAATTCCTAGGTTAGAAGAATTTTTAGAAAAAAAGAAAGAAAATCATTTGATGCTATTTTTTCGGCTAAGGTGGAGTAAGCGGTACAATAATGACTAGTAATTACTAACAATTACTTGTAATTTCTAATAACTTATTAGTAAGCTACTAGTAATTTTTTAGTAATTTTTTCAGTTACTAGTAATTACTAGTAATTGTTGTACCGCTTACTCCATTCCGGCCATTTTTTCTCTTCTTTGAATGGCTATGAAGTTGATTATTATTTTGTTACTGATATTTTTTCATTTAAAACCAGGAAATTTATCATTTTTGTTGAGAGTTTTATTTATTAAAGTTATTTGTTTGAGTAGCGGAGGCTAGTACGTTGTAAAGCTTTTTAGATCAAGCTTAGCATTGACTACTGCGCTATTAGAAAAAGGCTAATTTGAAAGACCAGATCATGATCGTAAATCAAACGACAAGCCTGATTTTCAACGTATTAGCCCACCGCTGCTGCCACACTCTGATCCACTTAAAATAATCCTTCCTAATTTGACCTTATTTTTCAATTTATGCTAAAAGTATCAAAAAGTGATCCAAATGAAAACAAACAATGCTAATCATATTTTTAGACAAAAATATCATAAAACAAGAAATTTACTAAAAGTAAAAGAACTAAATTCGAAAAGAGTATTAATATCTTAGACAATATCAAGCAAGACACGTGCAAGCATGAAATTTGATGAAACAAAAATGATTTTGAGGTATTGCGAAAGCCAACCGACATATCTGAGAATATCAATATTTTGAGAAAATGAATAACAAAATCTTAGATTTACATTTTAAGAGTTTTAAAGAAGCATTATGTTTAAACTGTAATGAAAGGGCGAGAAGCTTTTGACTCCTATCCAGTCCACACACTTCACCTTTTCAAAAAATGAAGAAACGGATTGAAACGCATCAACTACAAAACTAAACTTTCCTGTTAAAATTATTGAACCTAGAACTAAATCAACTCACAATATCAAAGATAGTTTTGTCCTTAGTGAACCAAAGTTATCTAAACCGAACCTAAAATATCAATTAGAGCTTGAACAACAGACATTTAGAAGTTTACCGACCTTGAAAAAACAGTTCTAGGTTGAATCGATTCACTACACATACATATTCAATGAGGTCCAAGTCATTATTTCCTGTAAATCTGGTGATTTTGTAGAATTTTCTTCGAAATGTAATTTTTGTGCAATTTGTAACTTATTCTGCTTTAAACTAATCTTCATTAACACAACACTTCTAATGGCAATCTTCAATAAAGTGATACTTGATAAGTCACAAACACACAAAAGTAAAACCAACAACTTTTCGGCTCTGCAGGGTGATTGAATGAAATCGCTGTAAGGAAAATTTTAAACAAAAACTAAGAAATGACGTTAGTTTTAGACCAAAAGCGAGTAGAAAGATGACTAACGTCATTTCTTAAGGCTTTGATCTTAGAAACAGATTGTGTATGGCTTTTTTTTCGCAGAAATTTGACTTTTGTCAGACTTTTGCTCAAAGTTTGGCATAGTTAAGCTAGATGTTTAAAACACAAAAACACAGAGCTTTTGAACAGTTATTTAAGCTATTTTGATAAACACCGATAATTTGATAAACGAACGTTAAACATCTGGTAAGCTTTAGTCATTGTTCACAATCTTGTTACTAGGGTCAAATTACAAGCTTAAAAAGTTCTTTTCTCTAATCATTTTTTTCTTTTCTTAACAGCACAAAAATAATTTTTCGGTCAAGTAAACCAAACTAACACCTACACAAGTGATCAAATATTGTAAAACATACACACACGAACATGGAAAAATCTTTTGGGAAAGTAAGTTCAATGAATTGACGCTCTAAATTAAATTGTTGCGTACCTTAAAACAAATAATTTTAATAGAAAATGGCTGTGGAACATGATGAAACTACAGACAAGCATACACAAACATGAATAACTCCACTCACATCATAATTCACTAATAACGCCAACCTACAGAACAATGACGGAACAAAAACATGCTTAAAAAGACTCGTTGATTGAAGGAGGATTTTGAAAAACATGAAACAAAAAATTCTCAATGATTAGAAAGGCAAAAAAGACATTTTGAATGTTTAAAGTATCGATTTCTATCCCACGCAAATATTTTTCACTTTCCCCTTCCAATTGACTTGAAACACGGACTCGGTTACAAATCGAGGTCCGTTTTTAGTTGCGTAAGATCTTTATGATTATTTATGAATTTATACTTTAAGTGTTGTTACTTTTGTTCTTTAGTTTTCTCGATTTCATCAATTTTTTTTGATTTAAATAAATAAAAACAAGCATTAAACACATAAAATATTTTGTTTTTAGTTTTCTTTGGAGTCTTTAAGGTGTCCTAGTTTGCAAGTTATTGTTTGGCGAGTAAATGTTTGTGCGAAGTTTGACGAAGGTTGACTGAACGTTTTCAATTTGTTGACATCATGATAGCAAAGTTTGTTTAGTTCCAAGTAGCTTCAAGAATTTTGGAACAAATGTTTACAATAAATTTTAAACTGTTATAACTTGGAAAACTTCAACAAATCGGTCACCTTTTTTCAAGCTTTGCATGCAACACTTTTCAACCGTTCTACACACTGTAACTAGGGCTATATTGTTTGAACACACACAAACCTGGACTTCTTCTAAAAAGCACCACACTCGTTTCACCACCGAAGAATCCTGAGTGAAGTTAAACTCCAAACATTCGTCTGTCCACAAACTCGTCCCTAAAACTCATTTACTTTCAGGGCTTTTGACACATTTTGACACGATGAACGAAGCATAAATATTTATCTACCAAACTCGACATATCTCTTCAGTGACATCACGAACAGTCTTCAACTTTCAATCACAGCATAATTTTCCACTGTTCTTTTCTCATTTTTTCTCACCCAAAGCGAAAATAAGATGTAAAATGTAATTTTTAAAAACAATGATGAAATAATAAGATTATTGGGATCAATTTTGTATTTTAAAAGATGAACTTATATTAAAGTGAATGAAGATAAGCGATCACGTTATGAAACAGATTTCGCGAGAGAAAAAATGTTTTATTGCAAATTTGTCGCAAATTGTAAAGAAAATTTCCGTTTTTAGCATAAAAGTTGTAAAATTGAAGAGATTTCATATTTTTTATGTCAATTATAGGCAAACACGAGAGATTAGTTTTAATTTGACAATCAAACTTTTAATTTAACTGCTGGGGCAGTCAGTTTAGTGACTTGCCTTTTCAGCATACACAACTAATCGAATCATTTATTCTGTACATGTCGAACACAGTTTCAAGATGTTGGCGACAATGTGTTTGGCAGTTTTGCTAAATTTGTTTGTAATCTCGTAACGAAGACTAGAAAATCGCAGAAAATCTTAAAGATCGAAACATTTTTAGTAGAAATCAAAAAGCAACTTAGAGTAACCGTAAATTTTGAATCAGCTTGTATTATTTCCAGTAAAAGCTTCAAGCAGGCAAAAGTAGCGCAATTCGTCAATTAAACACCGTAAAAAACCTCTTTGAGTTTTTGTGCCAAAATTCATGACAATTTACCATAAATCCATAAACTTTCATAGTGAAATCAATGATAATAAGTATGACGTAGATAAAAATCGAAGAAGAGTCCAATTTCCAAGATTATTTCATTCACGTACATTAATAAAGTATTAGAAGATCAAAGATAAGCGTAGTGATAGAAGGAAACTAAAAATTGTGAACAACGAACGATTATTTGACTTCTTTGATTGTTATCAGTTGCTTTGTTTCGAAATTCGTAATTACTCAACATTTGTCACAAGTCGGCAGCTTTCCCGATCCAATGTCGACGAAATCAAAACTAACACAATTTTTAGCACTAATTCAAAGTGGACGCAATTATGATGCAAGACATTGCATTGCGAAGATTTTATTGTCAATTATAGTGAAAATGAATAAGAACAATCGGCAAAAAATTATGATGGAAATATATCAAAGCAAAATATTTAAGATATGAAGAGATCAAGAAATAAAAACTAAAAAAAAAATAGAAGCTTTGACGACTTTTATTTCGTTTTTTTTATTTCATTATTGATAACGTCTAAATTAAAGTAGTTGTTGTAGCGATTGAAACGTTAAAATGTCTCTAAAGTCTTCACTTTTAACCTAATCTTGAGATAAGTAATTGAGACAAAGCTAGTCTTGTTGTTCTAAATGTAAGTTGAGTTTATGTAATTTGAATTTGAATTTTTAGATTTTGTTATTGTTTGAACTGTGACAACAACCCTATCAGTTGTCTTTTACTTAATGAAAGCACAGAAGCTTTCAAAAGCCTCCACTGTGATTTAATTTTCTAGCTTTCAAATCTCTGTTACCATTCAAAAAATGTTTTAATTTAATTTCCATCCGAATACTTACAAAAAGTCTGCAAAGATTAAGTATCTCATATAATTAAAATTAATTTCAATGTTTTGTGAAAAAAAACTTTAAACCACAGTTTTCATTCTCCACTTTTCTTTTTTAGTTCCAATTGCTCTAAGATTTATTGTTAGCAACACTTACGAACTTTGAAACATTTTGCAAATTACTAGAATTAAACATATCTTATCAGAACAGATTTTTTGATCACAAAACACACAAATCGAGGTTGTACAACACCTTATCATTGATTCTATCAAGAAAGATCAAATCAGATATAAACTTACACTTGATTCTTGTTTTTGAATAAAACATTTCATAGATAGATTGGCCCACAAACCAAATCTTATCAAACATAATCAATTACAAAGTCTCGATCACGAGACGATAATTATAGAACAGAAATAAAATTAGAATGAAAACATGACAGATATACTTACAATATACAATTTAGAAGCTAAACCGATCAAAATCTATGTAGACAATGATGATAAACCATGAAATACAAACAAGAAATATTAAAATACACGTAGCAATCATGAATATGACAGAAAACAAATTTAACATTGTATTTTTAATTCACCAACCTTCTACAATATAACACATGAACCAGAACCCTTTGTCTTCAAAATTATATTAATTTTAAAAATATTATTACAATATCAATTTACTATTTTTCCTTCTAATGTTGCAAAAGTTTTTTTTCAGGAATCGGTAAAAATTAAATGTAATAAGTAAAATTTTATTTGGAATTTTCAAAAAAAACTAAGAATTAAACTGGCGTGATATTCAACCATATGCCGCCTTTGACCATCCATCCTGGGTAACCATTGTCAAATTCAAATGGTACTTTGGTTTTCTCGTTCAAACTAAGCTTGAAGTTCTTCAGCAGAAGTGCCAACCCAAGGCGCGACTGCAACTGTGCAAAGCTGTTGAAGTATTTTGATTAAATATTTGTAGTTTCTGCAAACATCACTCACCGATTGCCAATACAAATTCTTGGTCCTTCTCCAAACGGCAAGAAGGTGTACGCATGCCTGGCCTGCACGCTTTCTCTAGAAAATCGGTCCGGATCGAACCTTTCCGGTTCCGGAAAAATTTTCGGATCCATTTGGAAGAGATAGTTCATGATCCAGATGTTTGTTCCTTTGTCGATTGTCATTTTGGTGTCAGGAATTGTGAAATCTTCGTTGGCTACGCGGATCAATGAAAACACAGGTGGATGGATTCGAAGGGATTCTAGTAGCGTCAAATAGAATTATTATACAAATTTAATATCAAGTAAAGTTTACTAATTTAAAACCTTACCGTTGAACACTTGGTTCAAGTAATCCATATCCATCAAGGCTTCATACGACAACTTTCCACCGTGCTTCTCAATTTTGTCCAAAACTTCCTGTCTAGCTTTTTCTTGAACGTCTGGGTTGGTCGCCAACTCAAACATCGTGAAATCCATGGCTGTTGCCGATGTTTCAAATCTACAGAATGAGAAAAGTTAGTGCCAAGTCAAATCATCAAACAAATTCTAACCCAGCAAAGAAAAAGACGAAAGCCTGCGCTGCTATTTCGTTGAAAGAAAGCTTTTGAACCTCGGTATCGCCAGTCTCGCCATCAAGGGTTCCTTTGTTCTTTAGTTGAATCAAAAGCTGCAGAAAATCGTTCCTTTCGACGTTGTTTTTCTCTCGATAGTCGACAGTTTCTCTCAGCATGTTCATAAAATAGTCAGAAATGTCTTTCGGAAACAACGGCATGCGAAGTTTTCTTGCCAGATCTTTGAACAACATTTTGAACATGAATTTGTAGTTCGTCAGCTTGAAAGCTTCAAAAATTCTTTTGTTCATGTCGAGAAGTTCGTTCTCGCCACTTAAACAATTGACATCAAGGCCAAACGCAGTTGATCCGACGACATCAGCTGTGAATCGCATACTTAAGTCTTTCATGTCGATAGCAGTTTTATCTCTCGCCAGTTTCTCCAGAACTTCTAAGTAACGATTTCCGACTTTTTCGATCGACGAGTACATCATCTTCAACTTTCCTGATGTGAACGTCGGCGACAATTTGTTGCGAATAAATTTCCACTTAGCGCCTTCCATATTGAACATGTGTGCCGATAACGGGTCGTCTTTTTCATTGAAATACATTCCGTGATCGTGAAATTTTGAGAATTCTTTCACGAGAATCGTTTTTGCCAGATCAGGATCCAAAACAACCAGGGTCGGCATTACAGACATAAACATGCCCACTGCGGGCGTTTTGTCTTTGTATTCGTTGTAGATTTCGGTTAACCTTGTAGGCAAACTGACTGTCGAGCCAACGCCTTTCATGTTTCCTGCAAGATTTCTCCACGAAGGCTCTGGATATGGAATATTTCGATCCTTCCAGTAAGAAAACCGCTTCTGGAGCCACCAATAGGCCAAAGCGGCAAGCGGAAGCACAACATACAAACACAAATCAAGCAAAAACTTGATCAAAACCATTTTTTTATTGGACGTGACCGAACAGAATGAAATTCTGATAAAGACTAAAGTCTAAAAGACGATGAAAATTACGACTTAAAATTTTACACACGTGATCGTCGTGGTGAAGCGCCGTCAATGTTATGAATATGAATTCCAAGTTCAAGGATAAGACACTCATCACGAATAGATTTGTTTATCTCTGATAATCACATAGATTTTGAAGATTGCGGATTTTATTCCAACTGCGTTTTCTTTATTTTCATTTACACTCATTTCAGTTCGATTCATTTCTTCTTATTGTTTCGCTTCTTTCTGGCAGCACGCATCGCACGGAATTCCTTCTTGACTTCTTTGGCTATTTTTTTGTACTTTTTGAATCCGCCGAAGAATTTTCGAACCATCTGGCCGCGCCACCAAGCTTGAATCACGATGATCTGCTGCGATCGAAGTTCAAGAAGCTTCTGTGCGTCTTGTTTCCGCTGCTTTTCGGCGAGATAGTTATTTATTTCTTCTTCACGTCGGTCAAAGCTTTCCTGTTCAGCTTTCATCTGCTGTTCGATTTCATTTTTCTCAGAGTTGGCGATCGAAAGTTTCAAATCGATTTGTTCCATTTGTTGGTCGTAAGTCTCGTTCATCAGCTTCGTTTGCTGTTTTATTTCTTTGATCCGCTGATTGTAAAACTTCACAACTTTGAAGTGAACTTCTTCGGCTTCAAAAGTCGCGCGCGTTGAGTTGAAAAGCTTTGATTTGACTTCCAAGCCATCGTTGGTCAGCTTCAAGTCGTTTTGACGGATTTTCGACGTAATCCACTCGTTGTTGTACTTCTCGTCAACTTTGATGTCGTTTACAAGTTGTTCCTTCTGAATCAAGTGTCGAAAAAGTTCGTTGTCGACTTCCAGCTCAATTTTCTTCTCGTCATATTTCTGATTTCGCAACATTTCTTCTAAATTCTTTGCAGCATGCTTTTGACGGTCGTATTTGGCCAGAGTTGAATGAACTTCCAAATATTCTGATGAAGTTTGGTCAACAACTTTGATCAAGCCGGTGAAAGTTTGAGAACTAAGCAACTCTTCATTAAGTCCCTGCAGGTGTTTTTCAATCTTTTCAAGCTCTTGTTTAAACTTTTCTTGGTTGAGTGCACCTTGAACGTCTTTGCACTCTTTGAACGACTCTAGATCGATGATTCGTTGACATACCGGCGGTTTTCCATTTTCACATTCTTTGTTATCCAAGCAAATGGTTTGAATAACCTTCAGCTTTTCGATTGTTTCGCCAACAACTTCACAAATTAATTTTGAATGATTTTCTGAGAAGTTCAATTGGTTTTCCATTTTCCTGGAATAAAAATTCAATTGATTTCTACGATCGGGAATATTTAGATTTTATTTGCATAACTTCAAGGGGCACGTTTTAAAGTCTTTCAATTTTTAAAAACTATCAATGACACTTTATTTATAAATGCATAAATACACTTTGTTGTTCGATGCCAAACTAATTTTAATTTAAGTTCACACTATAAATGTTTCATTCGCAGCAAAACTTAGAATCGACGATTTGGCGACCAGTTTTATTTATCGTGCCAACTGATTTCAATTCGTGTTTGTTGCATTTTAGGAAGATTCAAGGAAAACCAACATCTGTGTAGTTTTAAAATAAAATTTTGTTCATCATTTCAAGACTTATTTTTTGCTGAATTTAAAAAAAAACACTAGACACATTTAAAGCTACCTGGTAAAAAGTAGAACGAACGTAAAAAAACAGCAAAAAACTGAATACACGTGATGCTTGTTCGAGGCGAGCCTCCAATTGAAGTGACCTTGTGCAATTTCCTAGTACAACTTCATTCAATAAAGCCAACACAGCCACAAGTGGTTGACTTGTTCAATAACTAGGTATTAAGTTCATTGCGTTTTCCAGCCAAGTTCAGATTGAAATGTTTTTTTTTTTTTT
>JPYR01000545.1:0-24779 GCA_000775305.1 Belgica antarctica | reverse complement strand
GAAAGTGAAATCTAATGTTCAAGGGTAGTTTGAATCGGTTATAACGACTGTGTTTTTAGTTTTTAACGCAGTTCAGGCTTCTTGTAATTTTTTTTTCAGCATTTTCGAATTGTTATTTTGTTCAATTTTAAGACCATTTTACATGTAAAGTGCACAAAGATAAAAATAATCCCATAAGTCTAAGACTTCACAAAACTGTTCTTCTAGTTCAACGACTTTGTCGGCTTTCTTCAAGATATTTGGCAATTTTGTTAATTTTATCCTTCAATTTCGTCACCAACGCTTTTATTTCAGTTTCTACGTCTGGCGGTCGAATGAAGGTTGAACGCAATTCCGCTTGTTTATTTATCCAATGCGTCATCATCACGTGCGCTACGATTCTCTCAATTTTCTCAAGCACCGTGGAGTGAATGAATAGTTTTGGTAAATTTTATCGACGCTTGTGTGAGTTTTTATCGTATTTGCCTTTGGTAATGTAGGTTTTTTCTCTTTTCTCGTTCGTTCAACTGAGTATACATAGCTGAAAAGTGTTTTTTGGCAGTCGACAAGTCGTCGCCAGCGCGGAAACACAACGTTTCCTTTTCGTTCACTTTTGTGGCCTCCAATTGGCTAAGTTTATCTCCAAAAAGAGTTTCTGCTGTCGTGACAGATAAACATTCGCGCTAACTTGAGGCAGTCTCTCTAGAACGGTGACAATTGTGTCGAATTGAATTGAATTAAAGTTATTGTGCAATTTTTCACACAACAAACGGCAAGTCAGCTTGGCGGTGAACACTGAAAGTCGTAAAAATAGAACAACACGACGTTGTCGTGACAATTAGAACCTAATTAGGTGCAGCTAATCAGTGGAACTACTGAAATCCGATATAAAGACAGCCGACATTTGACTGCGCTTGTGCATAAACAATCCACACGCTTCTGAGTGATAACGTGGCGGAAACTTTGAACAAATATCGAAATAGTAATCTACGATAGCAAAAGAGTTTTTGGCATCACAGCAACGCAAGAGAAAAGAAAAAATGTCGTCGGGTGATAGGTGAGTAGCATCATTAAAATCAAATGATCAACAAGTATAGTGAAAACAAAAAGCGCGCGTCGATCCTTTAAATAGCAAAGAAACTAAGAAATTTATTCGACCTTTACGCAAGCGAAAATTTCGGTTCAAAGTCATTTTGATGCAAAACTATTAAGTAGGAAGTAAACGATCTTAAATTGAATACAATCTTGTAAGGTATAATCAAAACAATAACAAGAAAGAAAACGACAGTCAGTGGGTGGCAGTTTAGGAGTGCAAGAAACGTGACTGAATCTTGAAGCTTGTGTTTGAATCTCATAACACAAATTTGCGATGAGATTTAAAATCTTAGCGTATTCAGAAAAACTGACCAACCGTAAAGGTGTATGCAAAGTCATTCAATCAACACCGAAGAGATTGTCTAACAAAATCTTCTTAGTTACCGAATGAAATCACGATTTCTTTGAAGCAAAGCAAAACATTTGTAAGGTTTCTATCAACTTGAGGCTGTACAACGAACTTCCCGAAAACGTCATCAAACAAAAAACAACCGAAAACTTCAAATTGCACTTGCGAAGTCATCTAATCTCCAAATTATCAATTTAGCAAATTTTAAAACTAATTGTTACAGCCGTTACCCAGACTTTTTCACGGAATTATGTTCATTAAAGTCTGGGTCAACAAACAAGGCTCAAAATAAACCAATTAAACAACAACAACAACAACTTCCCCGAACATTACGCAATATTCAGCCCCTTCTACGTTCCATAACTGGTCTTACACATCATGCGATATGCTTAACAAAAACCGTAAAAAAGAAAATTATCTGAGCGTAACTCAGCTGCAGCTGCAATTAAAGTGCAAGTTGTAAACAAATGGAAAAAGTTGCAGGTTTACTCGAAGTGACATGTGCGGCGCTTCTCGTGACTTTTTCTTTTTTTTTCCACAACTTACAGCTTAAACAGTTGCATACACAAGCAGTGTCGGCAACTCGCTCGCTTTTCAAGTGTGCGAATTCTGTTTTCTTTGCCGCTCGGTTTCGGCTATTGACGCGCCCCCGTCTCGAAGTTATTTTGACGTCATTTGAGTTGATGTGGACGAATTGAGTGTGCAGTGCAATTTTCGTGTCAGCTTCCGTAATTAGGCTGATGAACTTTTGGTTTTTGCACAGTGAAGGGAAATGTTGAACGGTTTCAAAAGAAAATTGCTGATTCATTCATCAGAAAATCAATTATCGACACTACCAGTTATTAAACCGTTGCACTCATCGTTTGTTCTAATCGCAACTGAATTTGTATTTTGACATTACGCAATTAAGTTCTACACCCTTTAATTAACTGTTAAACAGCTGCAATCTTTAAAGCTCGTTCTTAAAATTCCAGATCTTGAACTTCGCTCGATTCATGACTCGACATCAGCTTTTTTCGTGACATGTTAATTGATTGGAAAAGTGATGATCAATCTGGTTTTATCTGAAGTCATCATTTCAATTACGACAACCATTCAATAAGATCGCTATATTTCGTGCATTCACACAGACATAACAGACAAGTAAACGATTATGAAGTGAGAATGAGTAAATAATTTTATGTTGCTACAAACGACGGCTCAGTAGATGATCAGCTGCCATCAGTGTCGGTCGATGGTGCCTAAATTTTCACCGTTCTGACTTATTTTTAGTTTTTTACGTTTCACTTTTTCCTATGAATATTTTTATATCGGCTCGTGAATTGCTATTTTTGGTAAATCAAACAGAAAACGGTGTAAAAGTTCTGAATTGTCACATGTTGGTGCTCGTGAATCGTCTGAGAATTTTGCGGCAGAAATCGGGATTATTTTTCATGTAATTCAATTGCACAGTTTTGCACAGCTTTTGATTGCATTTCAAGGTTTAAGAGAGTTTGGCGCATTGCGTCATGTTTTTGGTGTAATTTGGAAGAAGCAGCAGGAAGATTAAATAGTTCCAAGATGGATTGGAACAAAAATTGGAAAAGAAGTTTAAGTTGAAAGAAATAATATAAAAATTGAAAAAATTAACTAGTTTAAAACTGTTTCCATTCAAGTCTAAGACGTTTAAAGAAGTCTTAGTTTAAATATTTAATAATATAAATTGGTTCAAACATCGTTTAAACCTTTGATCTCTTGTCATCTCTTTAAATAGCCTGATAAAATCATTTTGCATCAAAACTTTGGCGCGTTAGCACTCAAAATGTCCACTTGCCACTATTAGTCTTGTAATTATTGTCAACGTGGCTTTGTTTCCAACTCTCAATGCAGTTCCTTATCGATTGATAAGCAATAAAGGCTTAATATAACACTTAAGGTCATTCGCGATTAGTTTTCAAGTGTTTTCTATCTTTCCACTTGTTAATGCCCCGACAGATTATCTTCGCGGTGATTGTGAGTTCTGCTGATAAGAACAATCATGTCAACTTTGAAGCTTGTGCGCAGTGCGAGTGAAAGTGAGATCGTTAAGTGAAAAAAGCCATTTTGAGCTAAATATAGAAGTATTGCGCAGATTTTGAGCTGAAAGCTTCAATTTGCGAGCGACTCATGAATTGCAAACTCAGATGGAGATTTATCTGCCTGATTGGGGCGCAGTGTCATTGCTTGAAACCGATTCAATTGTTTGCAAAAATGAAATTCAGTATTCATGCTTCATTTGACCTTCATCGTCAGCTTGCGCTGAGAAGCTTCAAGAGAAATCTACTTGCAGTCTTGTTTTGGGTTTTTTGCGAACGTTCTTCCTGGAATTAAAATCTTAAAGGACCGGCAGAGGTTGACGGCAAAAAGTCTGGTTTTTCTGGTTTTTCTGCGCAACTTATGTCGGTGGTTTCTTTTCTTCCTTTCACTAATCCGATGACGTCGTTGCTCAAACTCCAACAACTTGTTGGGAATTCCCGAGGAACACTACGAAGTCTGCCGATTTGGTTTGCAACTTCGCCTTGACCGAGTAGAACTCGTGCTTGTCGGAAAACAAGACTTGATGTTGAGTGGAACAAGGTTGAGAACCTTTAGAGAGAATCTAGATTCATTCACGATAATGTTTCTATCGCGGTTTTTGTTTGTTTATTAAGCGCTGATAAGGTTGTGTGTGCAGCAAACAGAGAAAAGTGTTTGAGAAGTGTAATTCGTTGAACTGGAAATGATGACAGTGAGTGTCACATGGTTTTATTAAGAGTTGAAGAAGGTGTGCAAAATTTTATAGCAGCCCAATTATAAACCTAATAAAACCTTGTCAACTGTCATTGCACACATCAAAATCAACCAAAACTCTCCAATTAACTGTAACAATGCGACGTGGCTTTTCAATAGCCCTCGATAGATAAGAAAATTACGTAAAAACTAGATTAGAACGACCATAAATTAAATTCACGCTTTTCCGTACCCAGACAAAAAGAAATCTCAACTTGCTTTTGTTCCACTCAACTTCCTTTAATAGCCAAATTCGAGTATCAGGGTGACTTTGCATTAGAGATTTAAACTTTGCGGTACCTAGAATTTCAAGTTTACCAAGTAATCGCGATTCTGACGCTGGAATTTCCCTGCACAGCGAACGATCGAAGGAGCAGAATATGAGTGAATCAACTTTGTATTGAATGGATCAACCTTCAAAAGAGTTAAAAGAGTCGCACATGTGGTGAAAAGTTTTTTGTACTTCCTCGAGGAACTTTGGGCGAAAAAATAATTGAATTGTTTCGAATCGCGGAAGCTTTGAAGCATTTTTCGCGGCATTTGCGCTGCTGCTTCGCGAAAAATTAAGCAATTCGTTCACGTTCATGCTGGGTGAAGTTCAAAGGCGGAGTTGAACAGCATTTGTGAATGGAAGTTGAACGCTATGTGTTTTTGATTTGTAACGGAAATTTGTGGTTTAAACGGAAGTCAATTGAAACACAAGTAAATGAGCTGCATAAAGCCAAGTCAAGTTTCTTTCAAGTCATATGTTTCACTTTCCAGTTAGTTTAAGTTTAAACATATTTAACTTGACTTGCATTTGACTTCAGCTTGACTCAAGTGCTTCTCAAATACAATTAAAAACTGTTAAGTGTGCTGTCACCCATAAACAATAATTCTCATTATTGTAGACTAGATTCGTCACGCATAAACGACACTTCCAAATAATTTTAATTGAAGGACTGGTTCGGAAGTGTGAAAACGTGACGAGAGTTTTTATGCCTTTGATTGACAAATGATTATTGCTGAGCAAAATCTAGTTAAAGCTGTTTGTTTATTGCGGTCTGCTGATTTGCGTGTGTTCTGGTCGGAAATTCTCACGACTTTTCTTTCGAGCAATTATTTGATCAGCTGTTTGACTGCGCGCAAGATTTATCCGGGAAAAATGCAATTATCTGAGCAGCATGCGGACACGAAAGCTTTTCTCGCACATGCCAGCAATTATCTCGTGATTTACTCAATATTTAGATAGGTTCTGCGCTGAATTGCCGATTTGTGGACTCTTTTGAGTGTCAGTGAACTTTCCACCTTCAAAAATATATCTTCAATAGCTCGAGCTTAAAGTCTAACCGCCAATGCTATCAACATTGTTTTTGCTAAATCAAACCGCTTAATGTTCTTGAATCGTTTCATTGACCCTCTGAAGAATGTTTAACGCTGATATTACAATTGGGTTGTATGTTTACGTTAAATGATAGCGCCATTCCAATAGAACAATTGCATTATGGTATCGTTCGTTTAACGACGCGGGGAGTTTTTGCTTCCTTCCCAGAACGTTTGCAAAAAAAGCTCACGACGAAAATAAAATGTTCGCTTAATTTAAATATCGGCGCGAACCTGTTTTGCGACTGAAAATACGAAAGAAAAGCTCGCTGACTGACTATTTAATTCACCGCGACTGATTGTTATGAAGTTAGTTTGTCGCTGCCCGTTGAAGGGATAACTGCGTTCGAGTTCGTGAATATAAATTAAAGCTTTTGTGATTGAGCAAGTAAAAGAAACTCTTGGATAAATTATGTGTTGAAGAACCGTTGTGATTCGAAAAGATTTGAAAGTTTTGAAAGAACTTTTGATTTAAATTCGCAAAGTTCAATTTAAGGGAGTTCTAGTTGACATTAACAAAACTTTGTTTGTCATTTAAAAACGATTATAACGTCGATTTTGAGTGTCTAATGAATAAAATCAACTTGCTAAGTCTTGTCTCGAACTTAAATCATATTAGAAACAAACTAAATTCAAGTCTAGTTCTAACAATTCAAGCAAACTGCTTCACTTTCCACTTATTTTAAATTTAAATTGGATTTTAGGACAACGTGTCTGTTGTTTTCTGAACAGTCTTTCAATTGCGATGTTTACGATTATTTTTCAAATATCGAACAAAGAATTTAAACACCTGATACAATAGAAAAATTCGGCGCATGTTTTCACTATACTTGAAGATATTAAAAACAAATTGAATCTGATTCCTTCAATTTCCCTTAATCTGTTGCAATTCCAGCCAATCTCATGGTACATTTTACAACCCAAATACAGTTGGTCGTAATGGGTAAGCCTTGAAGTCAGTCCTTGACTTAAATTTGACCTTCGCCTTAAGTGTTGAATGTGTCAATTGAACAGTAGATAAAAGCGCGATAGGCTAATAATTTAGAAACAAGACCGTCCCAACATGTGATAACAAAAGTCGACGAGCTTCTAATCGCTTTCATGACTAACTCAATGTTTTATGCCCTGTAGAAACTTAACCTTCAGCTTTAAATTTTGTGATTATAATTACGCAACCACTAAGATTAGACAAAAACCATTTGACTGATAAAGAAGCAAAGGCAACGGTAAAGAAATGAAAGTGTCAAGTCTGTTGTTAATACCAATCGTATTATTCGTAAACGTTTTGACTGAATCGCTGCCACCTTGTCCAAGGTAAGAAGTTTGTGGAATTTTCGGCTGATCATTTTTGCTGTTGAATATCCTGTGACATTGATTTTTAAAGTTCAATGTCATATTTTACTACAAAACTTGTGTTTCAGTGTTCATTACAAATCATTCATACAAATTATTGATTATATTGTGGCAAAACATCATGCCTGGTCACCCTTCAATGTTGCTTTTAACACTTAGGGTGTTGATGTTGTATCATTACCATTATTAAATCATTGTCGTCGAAAATAACTCAAAATTTTCCACCCATAGCGAGGTGTATTGTCATGGTCGTCTGCTCGAAACCGTCCAAATGGCGCGTATCTTCAACGACTCCAAGACATTTGTTGACATGAAGATGAAGCAAAATCCTGACGCGACCTTGAAACTTTTTGACGATTTCATGGAAAAGTACGAGCAAGGCTCAACACCGCCGAAAGAAGACGTTCTGAAATGGGTGGAAGATAACTTCGAAGCTCGTGGCACAGAGTTTGAACAATGGATACCTGATGACTTCACCAAATCGCCAGCGATCTTGAACAAAATCAAAGACAAAGACTTCCGCAACTTTGCTGAAGAACTGAACGGTATTTGGCTCGAACTAGGACGGAAAATGAAAAAAGACGTCGCTGACAACCCAGAACTGTACTCGATCATCCACGTAGAAAACCCAGTGATTGTGCCAGGCGGCCGGTTTCTTGAGTTCTACTACTGGGACAGCTATTGGATCATCCGTGGTCTTTTGCTGTCGGAAATGACTAACGTAAGTCGGAAAATTGAGAAGTTAAATTTCTAATATGAAGATATAGAATTTCTATTCGACTGATTCATCAAAAAAAAAATTATTTTAACTTGCAGACAGCCCAAGGAATGCTTAAAAACTTCTTCTCAATCGTAGACCGTTTCGGTTTCATCCCCAACGGTGGCAGAATTTATTATTCAATGCGCTCTCAGCCACCGCTTCTAACACCAATGGTCAAGACCTTCGTCGACACCACTGGCAACAAACAATTCGCCATTTCTTCTGTCGACATTTTAGCAAGAGAATTCGACTACTGGATGACAAACCACACCGTGATGGTGAAAGGCCACCGAATGGCCATCTATGGAGACCAGTCTTCGGGCCCACGACCGGAGTCCTATCGTGAAGATATTGAAACTGGAAAAGATTTCAAAACTGAACAGGAACGAGAAAATCACTACTCGGAACTGAAAGCCGCCGCTGAAAGTGGAATGGACTTCTCCAGTCGCTGGTTCATCAATGAAAATGGAACCAACGAAGGTGACTTGACAAACCTGAAGACGCGGTCGATCGTACCAGTTGAACTCAACGCGATTCTGTACTGGAACGCCAAGATTATTTCTGAATTTTACGGCTACAAAGGCGACACTCTGAAACAAGTTCTGTACTTGAAATATTCTGAAGAATTTTTGAAGGTGACTTTGAAGTCGGATTTTCCACTTTCCAGCTTGAAATTTACAGTTTTTTTGTTTCTAGGGAGTTGAAGCAGTTCTCTGGAACGAAGAAGCCGGAATCTGGCTTGACTACGATATGATTAACAACAAATCGCGTAATTACTTCGTGGCAACGAATCTGTCACCGCTTTGGATGCGCTGCTATTTGCCAGCGCGACGACAGCTAATCGCCAACCATGTCATCAAATACATCGAGGAACAAAAGCTCGACGACTATCCCGGCGGTGTTCCAACAACGATGTTGCAATCAGGCGAACAATGGGACTGGTAATGAAGAGATTGGCTGTGGTGGACTCGTGTGGTGTTAATGTGTACTTGCTTAACCCCCGCGGAGTTTGCCACAGTTCACAATACACTAAAGTCATAAATGTTCAGTATCCTAACGCTAATTTTATCGCAATGCATAGGCCAAATGTATGGGCGCCATTCCAGCATTTGCTGATCGTTGGACTTGACAATCTTGACGACGACAGAACGAAGGCTGTTGCACAAGAATGGGCTCAAAGATGGGTGCAAGGCAATCACATCGCATTCATCGAAACTGGAGCGATGTTTGAGAAGGTAAGTCAACTATGTACAATTGCAGTATTTATAATTCAAGTTTAATTCAAGTACTTGAATTCCATTTCCAGGGCATTTCAAAATATTTTACAGTTGCATTGCCCATTTAGCTATAATTTGACTTGCACCTGACTTGAAAACGCTTGAAATTTACTAAAAATTCAATTTCTTTGTAGTATCTTGCCACTGAACTTGGTGGACACGGCGGTGGTGGGGAATACGAAGTGCAAAAAGGCTTCGGTTGGTCCAACGGTGTCATTCTCGATCTTCTCGACAGATATGGTTCCACAATTACTGCTGCTTCAGGTGCCAATTCCGTTTAAAAGTTTAAGGAATTTTTGTTTGTTTGTTCGATCTGTTTTTGTAGTCGATGTGACAATAGTATTACGAATCGAGTGTCTGCGTTAGTGTGCGTGATAAGTCTTCTACAAATTTTTCATATGACATCATTTTTGTCCGAAGGTTCGTTCTAAAGTGCCTTAGTGAAAAGTAGCTGACAAACAACCCTTCAGTTTTGAAAGCTTTTATAAATTAAGTGCCTACAAACTTTACAGGAATAGAATAAAATTAATGATTGCACAAGCAATAAGATGTAAGGCATGTCAACGTTCCTAGTAGCCCCAAATATATCCCAACGCTAAAGCGAATTTAAATATCTCATGAAAAATTTTTCGGGCGATTAAATCACACACAGAATTGCTGTTCTGTCGTGCAAATAAATTTCCATACGTGTTTTATGACTGATTTTTGGCTGCAAACATGGATCCGTAGTTGAACTAGTTTCTCGGTTAAGATTGGTGACATAAGATAACAGTAGAAATCTCGTAGAAAAAACTTCGAATCAACATAAAATTGAAAAATAAAACTTGCCAAAACATAATTTAAGTGGTTTAAGGATTTCATATGGTGTTTCAATCATTTTTGTTTCATTTGTGCACCGTTCAAGTGTTTGACAGTGAACTTCATCAACCTTTAGATGGCTTGTGGTAAAATATATCGTTGACTTTGAATGTTTTTCTTCGATAATGTGAACTAAGATTTGAACTTTTGTTTTGAAAACAGGAAAAGTTGGAAAGCTTAGCGTGTATACTGGGCTTGCAGCAATCATCACGACAATGTTGTCTTCGGTTCGATGGTGAGAAGGTCACAAATGTTGATGTTAACTTGGCCTGGAACATGCATTTGGCTTCAGGAGTGAATTTTACTGACTCAATTTTTTAATTTCCTTACAGGTTTTTGTAATCAAAACTTGATCAAATAAGTGCTAACTCAATGCATCATCAATGTTCAAAAACAAACTTCCTTAAACTTGAAAACTGTTAACGATCTTGCACATTTCATTCTTCATAATTTCCTTTAAAAATTTATCATTTTTGTAAATAATTTGTTCCTTCAGTCTGCAATAATTTTGTTGCTTTAAGTATCAAACAACACCATACAGTATTTCATTGACTTACAAGTATTAATATGTTGATGACATTCGTTTGTAATAAAAACCTTTCTGTGAAAAGATAAAAAACATTTTCAACTTCACAACTTCCTGTCTTCAAGTTTTGTTGTAAGAGTTTTCCAGCTTTTTCCGTTCCGACTAACCAAAGTAACAACGTTCGCTACTAAAATCCGTCAAACAACTTATCCGACTATAAACTGCAATTTATTTGCTTTTTCTTCCAGCTTGTTCAACTGCATTCTCGGATTTTTCAGACGATTTGCTGCTGCATATAGTGTAAAATGGTCCACTACAAAGCTGTCAAAGCAAAGATCAACAAAATAAAAACGAAATTTCAAAAGCAATATCAGAACCACAGTTTCCCATTTGAATCTGCAGTAAACTCAATTTAAAATTCATTTTCTATCATCAGAATATCATCAAACCTCGAACACGGCTCAGCATACACTCGAACTACCGCCGCAAATCAAACTTTTACTTCAAAAAGTTTCCCAGACATGCCAGCGAGTGCAAAAAATGTTGTCTGGGATCATTATTTACTCGGTTCAGCATTTTCCATTTACAGAATTCACTATTTCAGGGCTGCCACACCGCTCCAGATGCACATTCCTGCACGCCAAACCCTTCCACCACACCCTGCACGACGATTTCATTGCATAACTTTGCATCCACTCACCCTTGGCCGCGCTATGTAATCGAGTATCGCTATGCGCACCCGTGCAACAACAGCACAAAGCAAATTGCAGTGTTACGTTATGTGTCTCGATGTGCATGGCGCTGGTTTGAGGTTTTCCCACCCGCAGTCGCCGTGGCAACGTAATTCGCTTTCCTTATTTACAAATCGTTCATTCACTCATACTCCGGCGTGCGGGCTGGAAGGGAATGACAACAAAACCTTCCAGGGCGGCTGGAAGTGAGTAATAGTCCCGGTTCTTCTCCCACACCACTGCCACTCACACCGCTTGCTTATGTGCGAAGCTTTTTTCGCTCCCCTTTCCACTTTTTAGGGTGTAGCCGTTGGACCTGCGCCATAAAAGTCACAACTCGTATCCACTTGCATGCAGCCACGTTTTCCTAATTTCTCTCGCTCACGATACAACGCTGCTTCCTTGTGCTTGCTTTCGGTCGTTGCTTCTTTTTCTTCTACTTTTCGTCTTCCGCTTGCTTCGCTCGGATTTGCTTTTTGTTTTTGATGGTGGTGCAACCCGGAAAGCGGGAAACGAGAAAAACAATAACAAGAAAGCGATGAGCGAAAATTGATCTCGAAACAAAGAAAAGTTTTTCGTGGGGACGAAGAACAAAGAGAAGGGTTATGATGAAGCGTTTTTATTCGGGATGCTTTATTCGTCGGAATTTGCCGAGATTTATGGCGGCTAGTTTGTTCCTAAACTGTTCCTTTGTTGTCGTTTCCGATAATTATGCCTTTTTTTACTAGATCTAAAGTTTAATTGATTTGATCTTTGAAGGAAACGATTTCACGTTGCTTCATAACAAACAAACTTTTGTTGAATTATCGACGTTTTATTATCAACCATTTTAAAAGTTGAAAGCTTTCAGAAAGTCATGAATTCATCCATTAAGTGCTTTTAAATAGAACTTTGGAAGTTTTTGAACTAAAATCATTGTAAAACTCACTCGAATGTGTTTTAAAGTATCAATGACGTCTTTACGGAGTCGGTTTTGTCGCATTTGTGTTTATGTTTGTTTCAATTAGCGTTGTTGTTATAGGACGAAGGTAATGAAACGTCACGTTCAATTCGGCTTTTTCGTAATGAACACGATGGACAATTGAGACAGGGTGGGAACGTTTTGTAAATACAGCTTTTAAGCTTAGTAAAACTAAGGTTTATTTTTAAAATCATATATAATAATTACACATAAAATCAAGCTTTTCTTCCATTATCAATTAATCAAAGAAATTAAACTGTGTTTGGAAACAAATTCACTGAATTCAACTTAGTTGAGACACTCTTGAAACTGAAACAAAAGCTTTTTGAGCCTTAAAAAGCTTAAAGCTTCGACTTTTCGTATTTAGACCAGAGCTGGCTTTAAGGGGTCTCGAGGGCACGCGGTGACTTGTCCACGAAGTCTGTATGATGGTACCTTCATTGGTGGCCGTAGGGCGGAGACAAGAACTTGTCAATGGCACCAACTTACAGGTCGAATCAATCAATCAATAAAGCTTCGACTTTTCGTTTTTGTTTGTTTTCTGAATCTATAATCAAACATAACTTTTTGAAGCAAGAACGTTTGAAAGTTGTTAATGTTTCTAAATTAACTTCTCAACCCATTCGTAAGTTTCAGAGACTTGTTTGCTTAAAACCCAAAACCAACTATCAAAAAACCAAAATTTCCTTGTTCCCCGAAAGCCAACACAAGCATTTCCGCAATCACTATCAATTTCATGCCGTTTGCGTGCGTCATTCCATTTGGTTGTAATTGTTTTCTTTTCCACGCCGATTACTTCTCGGCAGTGAAATCTTATCCCGAAGAATGTTTTTGGTTAAAACTGCGAAAAGCCTTAATTATTTAATTGCGGCGTCTAATTAATCATCGGCCCGGGTAATATTGATTCGACAGTGTTTATGATTCGTTGTTTTGCCTACCATGGCAATTGTTTCAGCAACCATTCAAAAAGGTAAAACAGAAATGATTAATGACGCCCCGTTCCATGCATGGCACAATTCTGGCGATGCTTCAGCATAAATGTTTGAGCGCGTCTTTTGACCCCGGAAATACGAACCGAAAGTTCTCGCAGCCGCCCGAGAGACAAACGGATCCGACGTGAACCGCATTACGTCAATCGAGCTCTAGATTTAGATCTTGAAATATTTCCTTTGTTTGAGAAATGCTTTTCATCCATCTACGACAAGCAAAAAGACTCTTTCGCATCAACAACGAAAGGCGGAAAAAGAAGAACCAGGAAGCGAGCGGAAAACTTTTCTTTGTTCCTTTTTTCCACCCTGCAAAAGCTCTCATGTCAATGACCCAGACTCCAACACTGAGTCACCGAGTTGCACTGATACCATTACAAACACACGAGCGGTGCGGTTTTTATTGATTTTTCGCTCGTTTTTCCCTTAAAACCCGCCACGTTCAGACGAAACTCCCCAACAACAAGAACGAAGGGTTGCGCTTGCGTTGCCGCTGAACGCGTTGACGGCGAAAATTGCGAAAGAGCCAGATCGGAAATTCAAGAGAGAGTGAAGGGAGGTTTGTCGGCTTGATCCGGGGTGAGAGTGAAAACTGTCGGGCAGATCCAAGACAAGCGAAGCCTTGTGGCGGGTTCGTAAAGCTTGTTTTTGGCTTGACTTCCTTGCACTTCGTTGTGTTGATCCACGTTGAGGGAAGGATTTGCACCGTGGAATGAACGCACACAAATTTCTGTTTGATTACAACTCAATCTAGGTTTTATGATTTGTTTTCACGGCAAACCGGCGATGTTCATAGGAAATTTCATTCAAAACAATTGAAATACGTTGAAAATGTTTTTGACAGACAAAATTCTCGTCATTTCTGTTGAAAAAAAAGACAAATTGTCATCGAAAGCCATAAAAACCAATTCTTCTCTAGACTTTATAATCTACAATAGTTTTTATTAAGTATCTTCATTACATTTTTATTCTTTTCTTTACAAAAAGAATCGTGACGAGAGTAAAATATTTCGAAAATATTTTTACAAACAAAAATAAAGAATGTTCCAACTGTTTCCATCCCCAATTTTGTGACTGCTTAGAAACGAAGCTTGTTTCAGCCGATTTCACTTGAACTTTTCATTAATTTTTTTTTGGCTCACACCGAGTATTAAATCATGTATCAGGTGATGTCTGATCTAATGTTTGCTTGCTTTTGCTTATAATACTGAACGAAAGAAATTGAATGGAAGTTGATGGGCCAATTCAGATGTTACGTCAGGGGAAATAGACAAAGGCAGGATTCTTGACACTGATTATCAACATTTTAAGATTCATTTCTAAATTCTGGGACAACTTTTCGTAGGCGACGTAACAACCGGACACCCCCCAATCTTGAACGCAAAGTTTAATCGCGAAAAATGGCTAGGAAACCTCTTATCAGCAGCACACGGCGGCCACGTTCAATGGAATCATATTAAACTTGAATTGTCGTCTAAACAAAATTACAATAAATTAACTGGATCGTCACGGGTGAGAATGTTTGCTTATTTTGGGGACAATTCGTGAGTTGCGTCATGTCGAGGTGTTGAATGGGTGGATTTTTTGTTTAAAACGGTACTAAGATGTATAATTTCAGTTTCTAAGAAGTTTGTTCATAAGTTAGGTCACTTTTGGGAGATGGGCGAGTTAACACTGGGTCAAAGGGCTAAAAGTGTTCGTGGCAACTTAAAGGTTTGGTTATGGGTCATAAAAGAGTAGATCAAGTGGATGGGCGATAACAAAGCGATTTCAGTGACAAAATTGGCGGGACTTATTAATAAAGTAGTTGACACTACTTAAGAAGATCAATTAACAGCGAACTACTTAGTGAGTTTTCCTAACTTTTGTCGCATTTTCTCAAATTTATTTTCCAAACGTGACCTAACTGGCAATTCTACCCATGAACCCACTCTTCCCACCCACATCCAACCTCTACTGACGACTTCTACCTAATCTGGGGACATGTTCAGGTTGTTTTGACTATTTTCGTTCATTTCCTTATAATGTTTAGTGTTAAATGCTTTTCTGACTTATCCGCCAGCAAATCGCCGGCTTACTCGTCCTTGGCGTTTTGTGCGGCTAACGATTGAGCTGCCACGGAAACCCCCGGAACGGTCTGCGACTGTAGAAAAGTGGTGACGCGGGAAGCACTCGTCGTGACGACGCTGGGACTGCCTTTGTTGATGATCGGTTTGTTGGGCGGGATCGGGGGTGGAACACGAGCAGAGTTGGCCCCGCCGAACTGGCCCTTCTTGACCGGTGGCTGCGGCGGCTGACTGGCATGGTGTTGCACGCTGTGAGCGCGGATGATTGTGGCGACGTTTGACCCCGCCGTCATAGCACTGGAACTGTCTTGTCTCAGCACTTGTCCGGGTGATATCGACCGAGCGATACCGGTAGCTGAAGTAAAAGGTTCAAAATTAGCTTTAGCGGACGTGAACTGGCAAAGGACCTTACTTGGACCCGATACTGGAACGCTTGAAACCGTCGCCGTTGGTTGGATGACCTTCGCCACACTTCCCATGCCCGACCCTAGGGCTGACTTCTTAAGTGACTCGTTCTCCATCCGAAGACGAAGGATTTCTGACTCGAGATCTTTGACTCTGCGGGCAAAAGAAAGATTTTTAGGTCGAACACGACACACTTCAGTCCAACTCACTTTTTCTCTTCCACGGCCAGATTGCGCAACATAATCTTCCGCTCCTGCTCGTGCATCTGTGCCTGCTTCTCCATGTCCGACTCTAGCCTCAGCGACTTCTTCGTCTCTTCCTCGAGCCCGTCGGCGATTGTGTCGACGCGCTGCTTTTCCTCGGACAAGATCTGCGCGAGGTCTTCGCTTCGCTTCCGCTCTTCGTTGCGCATCATGTTGATCTTCTTACGCTCCTCCATGAGGTAGATGATGATCTCCTTATGCTCGGTCCGGTCGTTTTCGACCGTCTCTTTGAGTTTTTTGATCTCATTCTCGAGTTGGTCGCGTGTGGCTTCCGCTTCCGTCACTTTTTGCATCATTTTTGTCCGCTCCGTCGACGTGCCCGGCTCCAGCTTCTCTTCGTTTTTCTTCCGCTCGTCCTCGAGCTCTTGCATCAGCTTCAAGTGGCGGTCACGCGTGAACTTGAGCAAATTCACCACCTTCGAGTGCGTCTGTCGCTGCTGGTCTACCTTCTGACTCAAAACCACCAGCTGCTGCTCGCACAGTTCTCGGGCGTCGCGCTCCGACTGCGAGACGATGGCGGACGTTTGTCGACTAACTAGGTTCCCGGTCTGGGCGAGAGTATCACGGAACAGGGCGGCCTGAGGGTCGGAACATTGCTTGACTTTGTTGCTGGGGTCTGTTGGGGCGCCGTACGCGGCGATGCTAACGAGGTTTTTCACTTTTTCTGACTAAAATGAGCGAGATGAATGAATTAATTGTGTTAAAAATGATGTTTTAGGCTTCAAAACACGGAAATGTCATCTTACATGACGAACTCCAGCGAATTCCGCAAGTTTCACCCTCAACTCACCTTCAAAACAGCAATAACAACGTCTCGGGCCTGCAGCTCGCCCTCCATATAGCACAACAACTTCAGCAGCTCTGGCTTGCTGAACTCGACCTTCGCTTGGTTCTTCGCCTTAATCGTTTGCATGTCCTCGGGATTGCAGAGAATTGATTTTCCCGGCGATGACTGCGCATCGGCCAGATCCACTTTGGCACTCATGTCTGGCGCGGATTTTTGCGAAGCACTAGTTCAGTTACGGGGCCTGGAGTCGCCCTTCGAAAACAGGAAAAAATCGAACAAACAACAACAACGAGCAGTTTCAATTGTTTTTCCTGAAAATTGCGAAACTCTCGCGATGCAACTGGGTTGTGGCACTGAACTCGCACTGGCGCCCTGCTTAAGCCATGGAAGGCCACGAATTCACGCCCAAACAAGCCGAAAAGCAGTTTTCTTCCTTTTTCACGCGAAAATATAATTTCTCTGATCAAACTGAATCACTTCAGCGTCTCTCGGATGGTCACGAGCACCATCGACAGGTCTATGACAACTCTTAGGATTCGCGCAACACTCAGCGACGTTTTGCTGTTACAATTGGATAAAACTATAAATTAAAACTTCATGTCAAGATTCGTTCGTCGCGACCAGAGTGGTGAACCGAATCTGGTCGATCGGTTAATTTGAAATCGGTTAAAAGCCAAGAAAAACTAATTCAACGTTAACCGAGTTGTTCAGTTTTTAAAATCGTTAGTTTAATGGGGCAGACAACACGACCGTTTTTCAGAAATTTGAACTGTTTTTTATGTTTAGTCTTTAGCAGTCTTTAACCCATACAAAAATTCATTTTTTTCAAATACGATCGTGTTGTCCGCCCCATCGTTAGTTTGAAGACTGTGTTCACTTAAATCGAACTTAAGTCCGTGTGGCAAAGAATTAGCCACGAATGTGTGCGTTACTAAATTTACAAAGTCTTTTTTACGAGCTCTCTGGTGCTTTACACGCGGTAAAATGTATTTTATGTGATATGTGGTTTGTACTCTTAACTACCAAGTAAATAAAAATTCACATTGTTCTTATCACTAGAGCGTTCAAAAACGTAAGATTTGCGCTTGCTACTTTATAACCGCCTTTGTTACTTTATTGCTGGACTGACCCTAACAATTAAAGAACTTTTGGTTTAAACCTGTTCAAAGTTCTTCAAATTATAAATTCTTTTTACAGAAAATTTGGTTAAATTTTTATCAAATTTCAGTCGGTGAAATCTATTTTCTTCGGTTAAATATTTTCAATTTACAATCAAATTTGAGATGTTCTTTTTTAAATTCAAAAAGGTTCGGTTCTGGCCTCTGGTTATCAATTTAACTGTGTCTCGACTTCGTGGGGCAGAAACTGCGTGAGTTTGATTGGCCTGGAGTTAAATTTATTTATTTGAATTATAAGAATCGTTTGATTTTCTTTTAATTTCGGCAGAAAGTATATTTCAAGAAGTCTGTGTTAGTTCATAGTTCATGCAAAGAATTTCTTATGCCAACTCCATTTCGTTATCAATGACTTGTTTCACAGTTAAAATGTACAAAAGTCAACTATTTTTGTTATCAGTCACAAAGAATTCTTCAGTGCCATTTAAATGTCTCATCCAAATTGGCTCAACTCGAGTTTTTTCCAAAAAATCTTGACAAGATCATTCAACACGTCACTCCTAGTAGAAGACATCATAGTTGAGCCTTGTGGTGCTGCTAGTGACGGGCTAATGTCGACTATGCTGCGAGTGCACGTCGACCACGTCATTGATTGTGTACAGAAACGCAAAAGCTTTGTTTTGAAGCTTCCGACGACTCAAGAAGTTGCAATCGAGAAGGTCGGAAAGAACGGATACGACGTGCACAACAAGGAAATGCTGTTTTATGAGTTTGCTGCACCGAAAATCCTTGAAGTGCTAGAAGAGATCAATAAAAGAGAAAAATTGATACCAAAAACATTTGTTATCGACCGTGACCTTGAAGTGATTGTTTTTGAAGATTTAAAAACGGAAAACTTCACAATCAGCGACCGTTTGGTTGGATTGGACGATGTCCAGACAAAAATGGCACTGACGAAGCTTGCGAAGTTCCAAGCTGCATCTTTGGTCATCTACAAGAAAGATCCAAAGGCTTTTAAAGCTTTCGACGCCGGATTTTTCTGCAGACAAGTTGACGCTTTCAACTTTTACTTCACGTCGGCTTTTGAACTTGTTGCTGACGAAGTGTTGACTTGGCAAGGCTTTGAAAGTTACGGAGAAAAACTACAAAAGCTTCGCGGTAATTTTATTGAGTTGGCAACGCGGTGTTTTGATGTGAAGCCCGGTGACTTTTGTGTTCTGAACCACGGCGACTTGTGGACGAACAATTTGATGTTCAGATTTGATGAAAACGGCGGAACCAAAGATGTTATTTTGGTAAAGAAATAAATTGTTGCGTTAGGAAGTTTCTAAAGTTTTCATTCACAGATCGACTTCCAGTTCTGCCACTGGGGATCGCCGGCACTTGACTTGATGCATTTTCTGTACACGTCACTGCAGGAAAACCTTTACGACCAGCAGCACATCGAAGCTTATGTTCAATTCTTCTATTACGAGCTCAAAAAGATGCTGCAAAAATTGAACTACGATCTGAGATCGTTTCCAACTCTACACGAGTTCCAACTCGAGTTCGACAGCAAAATGTTTTACGGTGAAATGGCTTTTTTTTGTTTCCAACAGCTTTTGACTGATTTCAAACGTTCACAGGCCTGGTTTACACTTTGACGGTTTTTCCGATCATGATTTCAGACGACGCTGACAACGACTTTACCGCGCATCACTCCAGCGACGAACGATCAACCAGCTTCAAGAAGCGAATGCTGAAAGCGCCAAAATATCAGCGAATCGTGAAGAAAATGTTGCCGGTTTTCGATCAGAAGGGAATTCTAGAGAAACATTTTTAGAAAACAGAAATGATGCACAAAGATAAATTTGAAAATTGTGTGAAAATATTTTCACTAGGAAAACCATAAAGGAAACAAAATTTGTAACAGTTTTATAAGATTTGAACTTTATTCTAACTCCAAGCTGAGATCTAACTTTGTGCAATTTTCGCTGCAGTAGTTCGTCCTACAACAAAGTCATCGCATTTGTCTCCGATTTAAGCATTTAATCACCACCAATCACACTCGAACGTACGGACGACAGCTATGTCGGTGTCACGCTTCAGCAAACTCTCGCCGCTTTTCCTTCAAACCCGGTGCGTATCTGCGATTCTCGCCAATTTTCCGCTGTTATCTAACTTTTATTTTTTCTGTTGTTGTTTTCCGGTAATCAGTGCGTTGTCGGTGAGCGCCGTGAACAGTCAGAGCTCCGAGTCATGGCTCAACAAGCTGCTGTCAAACAAGATCACGAAAAACGAGGCGACCAAGGAAAGCCACTCGCGGATGCTTGCCGGTAAGTGCGCCGGCGACCTTAGATTGCTCGACTTAACTTTCGCTCCGTAGATAAGGAGGTTCTGTTTGCGCTGCACACTCACAACGTCCGCGCGGACTCGACCGCCAACTATCTCGACAACTAGTAAGTTGCTTTGTGTTCGGCTGATCAACATGATTGACTTTTCTCTCCGCAGCAAGAAGACCGTGCAGCTGATCGAGTCGAAGAAGAACTTGGGTTGCGAGCTAGTGGCCAGCTGGTCAGTGCAGGTTGGCGACTTGGACCAGTGCGTGCACATTTGGCGATACACTGGAGGCTTCGAGAAGGTCGACATGGCCGAAAAGGAGCTGAAAAAGGATCCTGTAAGCTAATGGAAACTTTTCATCGGCAATTTCAACTAATTTGCTCGATTTCAGGACTACGTCAAGCTCGCCGCCGAACGCGGAGGCTTTTTGAGGGCGCGTCACTTGCAATACTTGCTGAACTTCAGCTACTGGCCCGTCTCGGAGCCACGCACCGGTTCAAACATCTATGAAATGCGCTCGTACCGCTTGAAACCCGGCACCATGATCGAGTGGGGCAACAACTGGGCACGCGCCATCAACTTCCGCAAGGGCAACAATGAGGCTTTCGCCGGATTCTTCTCACAGATCGGCCGGTTGTACAACGTGCATCACATCTGGTGCTACAAGTCGTACCAAGAGCGCAAGGAGACTCGCGAGAACGCGTGGCAACAACCCGGCTGGGACGAGTGCGTCGCTTACACAGTTCCACTGATCCGCGAGATGCACTGCCGGATTCTCGTCCCCACCGAGTTCTCGCCCACCAAGTAAGCGCAGGCGTCTTTCTCTCCGTGCACACTTCGTAGGCGCGCGCTTCTTGAATTAATTTATATTTTTCTAACACATCAATCACTGTAATCGAGAATAAGAAAGTGTTAGGCCCAGTGGCGGCTCCGAGTCGTGGCATTTATGAAAAGTAATAAAGTGTTGAATTCAAATGATAATGAAAGCTTTTAATATGGAGAAATGCTTTTAATCACCCAATTGTATGTCAAGACTTGTCTAGAAATCGATGTAACAACTTTTACTTGTCTGGTCAAATCTATTATTTTTTTCGCAGGACATCAGATGTTCAATTGTCTCGTTTTCTTTCTCGCATAGATCACATTTTGCCGTGTTGCTTAGTCCAAATCTTGTTATATGAAGATTCAAGATGTCGTGTTCTGTGATTTTTCTGAAGTTGGCGACAAAAACCTTTTCGATCATTTGATTTGATTAATAAAATTTTATGTTTTTGAGACATCCACAATTTATTGAGAAGGGGAAAGGGAGAAAACCCTGGTTTACGTGAAGATGTTCCTAAGCATGCCAAGGTCAGCACAATCAGTAACGGCGAGTGTTTTAAAAATCAGCCGAACATTGGTAAATTTTACTCGCTAAACTATTCACCGTGACAATTAAAACCATTTCTGATTCTAACAAGCGGCGGATTTTACGTGAAACTCAACGGAAAGTGGGCACTTAAGGATTTGTTTTGGCTGCTAACAACAAATGCAACGTCACCAATTATACATTGGTCACTATTATAATTGATTTTCGTGACTTTCTTTCTTTATTTCTTGTACAGTCCGTTGTTGGACAAAGGAAGACGAGAAATCAAATTCATCTCTGCTAGCAAGTCTTAGGACAAAGTGCGTGATAAGAAATTGAATTTTAGTGACTGGATCAAGGCAACTGTCGCAACAAATCCTTAAAACATATTTTGTTTAAGAATGAACCACAATAAAAATAAATTTTAGCTGGGGTGATGGAAGCTGAATATTTAAAACTACCATTTGTATTACATACCATTCGTCGCTTTGTCAAAGTTTGATGAATTAAAACAGAAAACATTGGAAAAAAGTAAACATGCTTTCGAAGCAAGCGTACTCGTGTGTTTGTTTGTAATATTAATGTTTATTTGTGTGTACAACGCGAGATTCTAACGGTTCCGAAATTGAACTGAGAACAAAAGAAAAGCTCATCTCGGGCATACTTCGAATTTCGAAGTCTGCCCGACTTTTTCGCTTTCTAACTGGTTTTTTTTAAATGCAGATAACCTTTGTACAAGACGCGATTAGACTCTCTATGGGAAATACAAAATTTGTCGCGTCTAGGTAAGGAAAAAAGCTCAAAGCTTCCACTTTATAGAAAGCTCCGTGCTGTTGGCGCTACTGGTCAGTTAACGGTCGTAAAAATTTCTTCGTACTCTCGTTTATTGAATGTACTCATAAGATCTGAAGTTCTTTTTAGACCTGCTCCAAAATAACAGGTTTTTTTAAGTACAAAATTCGCATGTTTATTTGCTTTCGGACTCGCGACGCAAATTTGATCACTGATCTGATAATATCAGACTTCGTTGGCAACAATTTTCTTTGTTTGAAACATTTTGTCTCACGTTTTTTGTTATCAGCAGTCACGCCAGTCAGATATATAAGGTCACAAGATGATAAAAGATTATTCTGATCCCACTGACACTCAGCTGATGATGTGCAAACATTTTTGAGCTCGGAAATATTCCATTCAGTTGACTTTCACAGTTCAAACTACTAAAATGTCACAACCAAATTGGCTCAACGAAACTTTCTTCCAGAAAATCTTGTCAAAATCTTATAAGAACACGTCAATTCTAGTGCAAGATGTCAGAGTTGAACCGTGCGGTGCTGCCAATGTTGGTTTTCTGTCGACCTCACTGCGAGTCTACGTCAACTACATCTTTGATGCAAAAGTAAAGCGCGAAAGTTTCGTTTTAAAGTTATCACCTAGTCAAGAAATTGCCATCGAGAAGGTCGGGAAGAACGGATACGACGTGCACAACAAGGAAATGTGGTTTTTTGAAGTCATCACACCACAGATTGTGAAAATACTGAGAAATATTAATGAAAACGGAATTTTATTACCAAAAACAATTGCAATTGACCGTGACCTTGAAGTGATTGTGTTTGAAGATTTGAAAACGGAAAACTTCGTTATGGTTGATCGAATGATTGGAATGGACGATGTCCAGATAAAAATGGCACTGACGAAGCTTGCAAAGTTCCAAGCTGCATCCTTGGTTCTTTTCCAAAAACGTCCAACTGTGTTCAGGTCGTTTGATGCCGGGAAGTTTTCGCGGAACATTGATGTGTTTAATTTTGCGTTCAATTCGATTTTTGAGCTTGTTGGTGACGAAGTGTTGACTTGGCAAGGCTTTGAAAGCTACGGAGAAAAACTGCAAAAGCTTCGCGTTAACTTCATTGAGTTGGCAACGCGGTGTTTTGATGTGAAGCCCGGTGACTTTTGTGTTCTGAACCACGGCGACTTGTGGACGAACAATTTGATGTTCAGATTTGATGAAAACGGCGGAACCAAAGATGTTATTTTGGTAAAGAAATAAATTGTTGCGTTAGGAAGTTTCTAAAGTTTTCATTCACAGATCGACTTCCAGTTCTGCCACTGGGGATCGCCGGCACTTGACTTGATGCATTTTCTGTACACGTCACTGCAGGAAAACCTTTACGACCAGCAGCACATCGAAGCTTATGTTCAATTCTTCTATTACGAGCTCAAAAAGATGCTGCAAAAATTGAACTACGATTTGAGATCGTTTCCAACTCTACACGAGTTCCAAGTCGAGTTTGACAGCAAAATGTTTTACGGTGAAATTGCCTTTTTTTTTTGTTTCCAACAGCTTTTGTCTGATTTCAAACGTTCGCAGGCCTGGTTTACACTTTGACGATCTATCCGATCATGATTTCAGACGACGCCGGCAACGACTTCACCGCGCATCATTCCAGCGACGAACGATCAACCAACTTCAAAAAGCGAATGCTGAAAGCGTCAAAATATGAGCGAATCGTGAAAAAAATGTTGCCGGCTTTCGATCAGAAGGGAATTCTAGAGAAACATTTGTAGAAAACGGAAAAAGATGATTTTTTGAAAAATCTACCTCTTCTTTCGCAGACACCCAGTATTACTAAAACACTTAAATTTTGTGAAACATATAAACACCAGCATTGAGATTGCTCCAATAACGCCAAGACTAACTGTTGGCGATTTAAATGATCCATTCGGAATGTAATGAAAGTTCAAAGCAAGGAAAATTTCGACTGAAAATTCTAAAATTAAAAACTTCTCGGATGTCATCGCTAGCAGTGAAAGTGTTTTCATCAAATAAAAGTATCCAGAAATCGTGCTGACAGACTTTTTCAGCTATTTAACGGATGCAAGAACAAAAAACGATGAATTTCCTCATCTTTTTGTCGGATTCAATCAGTTACTGGAATCGACCTTGAAACAATTGAAAAAACTTTCCACTCAAAACTGAACTCAAAAATCGTCGTTTTTTTTAACTGCAGGTGTATCAATAAACGTTATCGACGTAATAAAAAAACTGATATTAATGTCAAGAGTTGTTTTGATATCACACAAAACATGTTTCATATCTATAACCGACTATCAATGAAAAGATTTAACAAAAAATGAACTAAATTAAGTATTGATTGGATGCATCGAGCTGAATGAGAGTAAAATCGCTTTTTAAAGACGTTTTAAATCTAAATAAAATCACAATTGAACCACAAGTGTGTTTACGACCGCCGTTTTGCGTTGAAGGAACAATAAGAACAAGGTCGCCATCGTCGTTGGAAAAACTGGTTCAGGAAAACGATGTCCACGATCGTTGAAGTATTTTTTTGTTTGTAAAGAAACTCGACTTAGATACGTAGGTCACACTGAAAGTCTTGCGAATAGACAAAACGACAAGAGATAATTAGACTTTAATATTTTTATTGCTTTTAGAAGTC
>JPYR01000544.1:8573-52399 GCA_000775305.1 Belgica antarctica | reverse complement strand
AAGTTACAGCCCCTCAGCAGAACGATGACCATCAGTCAATCGCGCATTCTCAAGCAAAAGCCCCTCAGCAAAACGATGACCAGCAATCAATCGCGCATTCTCAAGGAAAAGCACACCAGCAGTCGAATCATTATGCGGCGCGTGCCACTTGCATCAACAACGACAGACAAAATCAGGCAAAGCAACCACAAGAAAATTTGTTTGCGGACGATCAGTCGAAGAAATGTTAATATGATGCAACTTCCAGCAACGCTAAAAGACAAAACCAACCAAGACAACCTCAAAAGATTCGCAACAATCAAGACATAAATTGTGATCACGTTTCAGTTTGCACCAACATTTGATTCTTCAAGCCACATCAAATTGGGTTCAAAAAGAAGTCGTTGACCTCTTGATGAAGCTCACTGCAACCAGTTTCCGATGAAATAAAACAAATTGAACAAGAATTTTCAAATCTTTGATTTTTTTTACTTTCCAGTCATTTCAAAAAATGGAAAAGTCAGGCATCAAAAGGAGAATCCAGTGAAGCTCAAGAATGTTCTCTGAACAGGCGCTTCTGGAAAATTTATCTATCACCGTACCAAGTGCAAAAACAACCACAACCAAAACGCTGCGTCTGACAAAGAATGCGGGAATTATTCGAAGTGCATCAAACGAATAGACGAATTACCATTTTCAACTGCAACTGCAATTCCCTGAGTTGGCACAGGCATCATAAAGCAATCTCGCAGAATTATCTTCCTTGATCGAAGATTACATTTGCTAAATTTAACAAACAACCATCGCTCGACCATAAATGGCGAAATTTTTGAAGAATCATTCGTTAGAACCAGCTCAAGCAGTGAACGTCTAGTCAGCCAAATTCTAAATTCTCGTTAAATTCTCGAAAAATCCACGACACCTCATTTAATAGACCGCCAAACTGTAAGTTCTATCCCGATTAAAGTTCATCAGTAATTGATCACTCACTGGTTTTGATGTTCACTTTACAACAGCTAAAATGACGGGTCAAAACATTTGTCGTCCACCATTTTCCCAAACGCCACCACATGACACAAATGATTTGCAAGCCAGTCAACGGCAGTGTCCAAATGATCTTAGAGCCGTGCAACATGATTCTCTCTACAGCGGTGCTACTGACCGAATTCAAAACTATCAAACACCACAAGACAACACGGACGTTAATATTCGTTTCACGTCAAACTGCAAAAATAATGGTGGTGGCCCGAACACAAAACCTCAAGCCCAACAAGATCGTATCAATTTGTGTACCTTCTTCACTGATTGCTCCAATTCATGAACAAATCGTGAACTTTCAAGCCACATCAAATTTGGTTCGAGGGCACAAATCATTGGCATCATGATAAAGTTTGCTGAGATCAATTTCAGATTAAATAAAATAACTTGAAAAAGACTTTTGGAATTTTTTAGTTTAAGGAATCGCAATACAATCAATAACTCGGCGTTTTGCGAAAAAATTCGTTTTTTTGTTTTTGAAGATTGGACACTCAATTCTGAATTTTCATAAAAGTCTTGACACAATACAAACATGCTCAAAGTGGATCCACAAAAACCTGTAAGTTCCAACACGAAGAAACTCAAAGGAAAATAACTGACTTTTGACTTCGGCCTGTCTTCTGTCTTTCTCAGCAAAATCCAATCGGATTGGTTATTAATGGCTGGAAACCGCGACCAAGGACAAGATCAGCGCAGACCTTGCTACAACCATAACACTCCGTCTGACAAAGAATGCGATATTTAGCCGAACTGTATCGAAGGCATGGCGGATATCTTGCAACGGCTATGGCAAACACATCGCAGTGAATCGGCACTGGCACTCAAGGTCCACCTGGCACCTTCCCTGATCGCAAAGCTGTGCAGCACAATTCTCAGGGCAGAGATATTAACGAAAGCAGAGCCTAAGTCAAAGCAGTGAAATTCAACAAGACAAGCCAGACCTCAATTTTTGCGTGTTTTCAAGTTGCGATTGATTTTGCGAGTTCCACTCAGCAAACCGCTTGAATAAGGACACAAAGATAATGAACCTTTGCAAGGGTTACTCCGACTAGCACTCAACAGAGCAAATTGAAAAAGCATTTTAAAGAGAATGAACTTTTCCGGAAATTAGAAAAACTGAAGACTGCATAAATAAATAAATAGATTGGTTTTCTGCATTTGAAACTTACACCCAGGTTTTTTACAGCGCTGCTAGAAAGCCACTTCATGAACTAAATTTACAAGAAAATGCAATCGTTTTCCAATAAGTTTTAATCATCGAATACTTTTGGGACGCAAAACGTCATCAAATCCATCTTGGGTCTACCATGAATTTCGCTTACGAGCTAAGAAATAAATAAGTCAAGTCTGTTGAGAATCTGTTCATCACCACGTCACGTCGGCTTTACCACGAGCCAAGGATGTACTGCATGGACTAAAACTCCGATATTATCTCGTCGTCTTCATGTCTCTTGATTGGATCGTCCTTTAGAAGGGCTCGAATCATGCTGCAATGAAAAGTTTTTGCATCAATACAGTTTACTCGGTGTTCTTAGACTTACTTGTATAAGTAAACGAAGAAGATGAGAAGATAGAAGCCAAGGAAAATCATGCATGACGACATGTGTTTCTTGATTTGCCCGCGATTCTGTAATTACATTTTTTTGATTGATTACATTGTTCACAAGATCAGTACAAATTTATTTGTTAAAAACACCGCTTAATGCAGGTTCAACGACTTTTGTATTTGTGTTGTTATTTGTCGAGGACTCACATGAATCTCAGCTGGGTCAAATATGCCCATGTTGCCCCTTGGAACGGTTTGGTATTCGTAGATGAGATACCCGATGAATGGAACGTTCACTAAGAAGAGCCACCAGTGGCCAGTGACCAGCAGCAGCAGTGTGACTAAAAAGTGCGCTGTGATCTTCGGAATCGACCAAAAGTTCAGCTTGGAGCAGCATTGCTGGGCATTGATGTAGTCGCATTCCAGATCGGACAATATGAGAACCTAAAGAGAAATAATTTCCTAATTAACCCGGAACGTAAACAGTGAAACCGAGAAACTCACGAAGTAGATCAAGAGAAACAGAACAGCGCCAGTGTCGATGAGAGTGAATCCAAACAAAACGGTGTCAGATATCATCTCGTGCTATTGCCGGCTCGATTATCTAATATTTATGTCAGGAATCTCAAATTATTTGTTTTCTTTGGTTTTGTTTATTTTCACGAAACTGGAAGTAGTTTTTATCACCGGCCGTCCGCTGTCTATCTCGGAATGAAGAACGACGGGCGGTAGTTTCACGATCAGAAGTTCACTAATGCAGATCTCTTTAATTAGACTGAAGAACTCGATTTTCCTTAATTTCATCGACTGCTGATGAAGTCTATCGATTCGTATAACTTTCGAAGTCGCTTGGTCTAAAAATTGCACACTGGAACGAGCGAGACAGAAACAAATTCTCTCGACTGGAAAGGAAAAAAAGAGAAACTCTGAAAAATTGCTAAAATCACACTTCCAGAAAGCTTTTCGAAAGTTCTGAAGGTGGCAAGCGGGCTGGAAATTCAGGAATCGAGAGATGCCGTCAACCGACATAAAAACAAGATCGTAAAATTCACGTCCTAAGCTCGGGGATACTTTTTCCGTCGCTTTCCAATCAACCAAGTTCATAAAAACATATTTTTTCATTCCCCTGTTTTTATTATGATAAGTTTCACTCGAACCCAGCATTTTATTCCGGTTTTTTACCGTCGCGGGTGTTCCTTTGTTGCGAAGCTTTCGGGCAACAAGTTATTTTTATTCGCACCAAGATTTATTGCGGGTAAAATTTATAGTTGCTCGTTTTCGGATTATACACAAAGCTATTTTCCGATTCTAAAGTTCTTCAACCTCCCAGTTAACATTTTCTGCCGTAAATGCTTTAAGTTCAGCATCGAAAATTTACACACAATGCTTTGAAAATAATTTGGATTATTTTCTTCCCTTTTTCCACTGTAATAACCATTTGGATTCATGGCGAATTGCATTTCACTCCTTCCCCTTCATTCCACACCCGACAATGAACCTTTTCTCTATCTCTAGACATTTGTGTATCCAGCCAAACAAGCTGTAAAGCGAAGGAGATGATAATTTAATACAAACAAAATGTAAATTCGAGGGAAGGTTTTTATTTTTTCTGGAAATAGTTTCCACATAGCTGGTGTTGAGCAAAGCAGGATGGTAAATTGTTTGTTGACTTTGTGTTTGCTATTTTTAGTGCCACTTCATACTAACTTTAAACTGCGCAATGGGGTACGATGAGGTGTGCTAAAAAGGCATATTTCAAGGTTATATTATTCGTTCGGAGACGCACAGAAAAAGAGAGTTGATTTGAAAACATCATTTGAACGAAGCCCAAGGGTCAGAAACAAGCGGAGGGATGTTTTAAATTAACCAAACAAAAAGTTCTCAGTTCATCGCAAACACATCGCCTCAAAAATTATGCCGCTTTTTAGGCGCATAGCGATTTATTCGTTTATCGTTGCCGGACCCTTTGTGCCTCCAAGCGAAGGAGATGACAATTGAGGCGGTAGCAACAATTTGGAGCTATAAAACTGCTCTTAAGACTCGGCAAGTCTTCCAGTTCAGCTTACAGATTTTATTTTCCACTGAATTGGTTGGGGTTTTGCATTCGTTCCGCTCGCTCATCAAACTTTCCACCCGAACGATCTCGTTTATTTGCGAAGCTTTCTTCAGGGCGTCTTTTAAAAACTTAATATTTTGTGTGGTGAAAACGTTTTTCATTAGCAGGCAGAACATAAAAGTGAGTTGGGAGGAACGCCGCATGAATTTCAAGGCTCAACATCATTATCGTCTTAAAATTTACGTGCCGGTTTATTTTCTGGCTCGATTTCCCCGCTTTCCAGTTAATATTTTAATATTTGCTTCACACCTGTCACGTATCGTAAAACAACCTACACAAGGCAACGAGATGAAGCTTTAAGTATCTTCTTGGAAGTTGTCAAATATTTTAGTGAGAAAGGATTTGCATCTGAATGAAGTGTGGTTGCCGAAGCTAAGCAAGAGTGAACTCGGTTTCAAATCCTAGAATTTCAAACCACTCACTTTTGATTACACTAAACAACTTGATACATCAATTTCACAAAATCAACAGCTTCAATTTATTTCCTAAACAATCAATCTTCCCAGAACTCCCCAATCGCTTCTCGAGAATCTACGAAACCAGCGTGGAACTATTTTCCGATCGCCTGTAGCATGGAACATTAATTTAATTTTATTGGAAGCCGTAATTGTGTTACCATGATATGTATCATAAATGTCACCGTTTGTCACAGGGAGAAAAATCCGACAGAGAAATCGTCATTGGATAAAAGCGCGCATGCAAACATAATTTTGTGTCTTAATTTTCTTTCGAGAAATTGTTTATCATGAAAAGCGGAAAATTGCTCGCAAGAAGGTAAATAGGCGGTGAAAAAAATATTCATCTCACCGTTTTATGATGTTTTCATTTTATACAGCATTTAATTCCCGGCGCTGGAGAAAAGCGGATTTTAAATGTTATTTTCTTCTGATACCCGCCAAGTTATGAAAACGTCGGTCTGAAGACTCCCTTCATCGCAAGTCGAGCAAATAAAAGTGATGAAACCGAGATTTGAAAAGTTTAATCTGCCCAAGGACGCCTTAATGTCAAGACTTCAAATTGATTGTTGTTTGAGTTATTTTAATTGGTTTTTAATGGGGATTAATTTATGCAAAGACTGAATTAAAACTGTGGTAATTGAGAAACCTTCAAATTTAAATTCCTGTGATATCATGAACTACTTTAGAAACAAGACGCAGTATTAAGTTTCAAAGGTTTAAATTATAAACATTGATTGAATCTAAAATTTCCATTATCAAAATCTGCTTTATTACAAAAAAACTCAGCAATTGTACTAAATTTTAAAATTTTGAACTTGAAAAACCGTTAAATCTTGTTTTTTAATCGACCAAAAATAATTTAGATTTGTTTGATAAGACCGGAAGCACAATTTGTGCTTCTTTATATATATATGTATATAGTCATTAGCAGTGTCACACGAAGTGTAAGTGTGCTTCTAATGTATACTAAATATACTAAAATCAACCTATAAGTCAATTACAATTCACATCTAGTACAAAGTAACCCTTGGTACCCACCACGACTTAGACAATCTCTAACAGCTTTTTGACTTTTTGAACATGTCATCCTTTTTCGTCGCCACTTTTGCTGAACTTCGCCGACGTTGCCCCTTCCCAGCTTTGTATAAAATAAAGCAGAAACTTTTCCTTCTAATTGATTAAGTTTTAATTCTTTATTTTTAGACACCATTGATCCGACTAGCCGGAGTCGAGGAAATTTGTTAATTTAATTTCGTTTCCTTTTCAGCGGAGGCGGGCTTGGTGAACGGAAGGTTGTTGTTGCAGAAACGAATCAAAAGCGCCACCGAAAGGAAATCCGACGAAACCTTCGCCCCTAATTTATTTGTTTTAATGTGGCATTAGCCTATCGATCTCAAAAGTTTGCTTTACATTGATTGAACAAAAGCAGGAAAGCACAGAGCAGCGAGAAAACACCTTTCATATGCACGAAAGAAATCAGCTGAAAAGGAAATTTTGTTCTTTTGTTGTTTACACAAAGCCCCCTGAGCCGTCAACCTTAATCCTCCAGTCATGTTCTCGACTGGAAATATTTGCAGGCTACAAAAACAATCTTTGGTCTTTCATTTCGTCATCTCTCCCTTCACATGCCCTTCGAAATTACTTCTATATGAAGGCATAAATCGATTTTTTGTGCGTCTCTTTCCCACAGTCTTCGCCCGTACCCGCACAGATCTGCAATTTCGAGGAAACTTTTCACTCGTGCGGAAATTATTCTTTATGGAAATTGCTTTGCTTTTTCATCATCTCGATTTCAACTTTGCAGCAAACTCTTTAATCATACGGAATTACCTTTTTTTCGCTCTCATGATTCAGCAGAAACGCTGCGCTGTCAATCACAAGTGTCAAGAATTTTTAAAATATTAATTTTCGCGGTGAAGTGAAAAGCTTTCCCGCAATTCCATTCAGAAGTCAGTCAAACTTGTGTGTTCATGCGTGAATTCATGTATTTTTGATTGCTGTGACGCAGAGCTCGAAGCCTTCCTATAACTTTAATGCTTACTTGTGATTTTATTCATCATTCGACTTTCATTCTTGAGATTTCATTGAACCATCGAGAGCGTTCTTTCTCTGTTGCTGCAGCCAAGGAATAAGATTTGTTCAGTCGAGTGGCAAAATCTTTAACCATTGAAATGTTTTTGCTTTTCGAGAGCTTTGGGGATCAGAGAAACTACGTTCAAGATCAAGCCTGAGGAGCTTTTAAAAGAATGTTTTTAATTTAATGAAAATTTCAACGGATAATGAAGAACACAGACGATGGAAATGGGTTTTGTCTCATGGGGTGACGGAGTCGTTGCTAAGTTTTTCGAGAAGAATGAACTAAAAACCGAGAAGTGACGACTTTTTCAACTGTGTTTTTAAAATTACTGCAAAGTGGAAGGAAGCGAGGGATTAATTTGAGAGAACGGAAGATTAAGCTCGAGTGTTTTTTAGTTTAACGTGCTACTTGCGGTTAAGAAAGTTGCACGATGTCGGAAAATAATTTCCCAAATGTAAATTTATTCTTTCTTGCCGCCTTCAGCAGAATCTAAATTGAAAAAGTTATTTTTAGAATTTTCATGATTAAATTTTCGAAATCTCGTGTAGCTGCAGCTGATTGTGAGAATGTTACAGGATTTTTTTAACAATGTAAGTGTCAGTGGTAACTTTGCTAAAGTCACTTCTTCATCGTAAATTAAAAATTTCTGCTTCGTTGGTTTGAAAAAAAAACTTTCGCCAGCGATTTTAATAATCTTAATTGAAAAGTCGTAAGTTTTCTTCGGTTTGTCTGGTTTTCAACAAAGTAGCTTATCAGGTTGCTATTTGCAAGCCCTTATCTATTTGCTTTTGAAATGTAAGATGTTTGTGGGGATGGAGACGTTCAAAGGAAATCTCCGGAGAATTTTTCTGGTTCATCTTGAAAAGGGAAAACTCGCAGTGGAAGAAGATTTTGTTGTGAATAAGGAAATTAAACGTTGTGTGCTTCCAAACTTGGATTTTCTTTTCAACATTTTATGAATGGTTGGTCTTATCTGAGCATCTTTAATGAGAATTTTGGTTTATTGCGCTTGAGCTCCTTCCGAGAACCTTTCCTCAGTATTTTTCCCCAAAATCTCATTGTTCAGATTCTTCTCCCTGTTCCATGCTCAGCTTTCATTGATAAAGTTTTTTGGTAAATGTTTGAGGGCAGTTTTGGATTTGTGTATTCCAAGGAAGCGAAGCGATATCAGAAAGCAATGCACAAAGAATTGTGTAATTTCTGGTTAAATAAATTGGCTTAAAGTTGTTGAGAATAGTATCAAAAATAAATTTCAGACTCTTTTTAAATTTCAGCTTTCATTTTAAAAGTTTTTTTTTAACGAAATTATAAAAGAAATATTGTTTTGTATGTAAATTCGATGGGGTGAACCATTTGCATAAAAACGATCGTGTTGTCCGCCCCATCGTAAATTCATTGTTTATTAAATATAAATATGAGCAGAACTTGTTCGGAACTCTTCCTTACACGATTCAAAAGCTTCATTGTGTGAAAATTTGTTTTACAATCTACCGAGTTTTGTATTCAAACATTTAAAAGTTTGTTCGTTGTTCAAACATGGCAAAACTGTAAAGAAGCGTCAAAGTTTACAAAGCAACAGCAGTTGAAAAAACATAAACGAGCCAACACCAGCAAATTCAGCTAGCAATGTCCAATGAAAGGATAACAAAGATTTCTCCAAATATTTGCTTATTCAAATATAATTTCCTGTTCACACTGCAGCATTTCCATCGAGTGCTTTTCGTCGCTTTTTGGCTTTGTTTACTTGCTAACACATGCATGAGATTTTCTGTTGATAACCGTTCCACCGATTTGATTAAAATTTAGGCTTTAAGAATTAAAACCGGCTTTCGACTGACAGTGAAAAGCCTTTGATAATGTTTTTGATCGCATAATCTTCGGCTTTGATGCTTGCTAAACTTTTTCTGAGGCCAACATTTTAATGAAAAAATTCCTTTCGAGATTGTGCAAAAAGCATGTTATCGATATAATTGATGACGATGATTATGGATCCACAAAAAAAAGTGAACAGCTCATGCTACCAAAGCATCTTTTCGTGTCTGTGTTGGTATTTAACGCATTAATCAATAATGCTGAGCCTTGTGCGATATTTTCGTTTCATCGCAAAGCCGCCGAACATGCAAAGCCAGACACAGCGGCGAACGGTTGTCATCGCCTGTGCGGGCATGTACATGCATGCTCGGGACGAAAGGACGAAATAATATCCACATTCATGAATAAGCACAAGTCATTTCCGTCCCGCTCCAGGGTGATAACGCTTCCATGGCTACGTTTATGTCCTTTTTACGAAGCCATTGGAGTGTTGGTGATCATCAAAGACGTTCTTAATTGTCCTTAATTGAAAGCGGGACTGACTGCAAGTGTGTCAAGAGTAATTTGAATTTCACAGCAGCACAAAATGTCCGTGCAATGTCGACAAAGCGGAAATTTTTAATTGACAGGACTTGAACGTTTTAAAGCTGCCCTTGTCCGACCATTGTCGCTGCTTAAATCGATACTCGATGTGACCGTGCCACCCTTTGATGTCGATCAAATATTTGCCGCATTAAGCTCGCGACATTAAAACGTAATTAAATTCCATTAGCACGCTGGACAAACCCTATCTCCGTCCAGTCGACCCAATTCAGTTGCAAACAAAATTGCAAACAATTAGCAAACATTCCATTTGCATAAATTATGCGGTTCAATTAGCGCCCGAGCATGGGAATGACAGCAGAAGCGAGAAAAAAATCATAAAAATTCAAATTGGAAGCGTTGATTGTATGATCTAATTATCATTCCTGGATGTTCTGATGGCAATTCGAAGACATCGAGACTTGGATCGTGCTGGCATCGATGGCAAAAGCTTTTCCGGGAGAAAATTTAATAAATTCCGTGTAGCGAGACACTTAAGTCAACGACCTAAATTTACATTTTTTGAATCGGATCCGCTTTCTTCCTGTTCACTTATCCCGACCCGTGCGCGAGTGGGGTTCAAGCACGATTTACATTTTTCCTCCGTCAAAAATGTCATCATGAAGTACTCGAAAACATGGAGCTTGAACGTTATAAACATTCGAGGCACCTCGATAGCAATGATACACTTGTGCAAATAAAAAATATGAATTACCCGGGAAAAAAGAATTGAACGAGAGCTTTACGATCAATAAACGTTTCAACGTCACAAGCGTATTGTGGAGTGTGACTTTCAAAAATAAATTGCGCTGGAAAATAAAATGAAGTTGAGTGGCATTCGTGCATTATTAACGTGGTGCGTTGTGATGTCAATGATGGACGTGTTGAACTCATCGCCCCGACCTCGACCGATTGTGAACGGAAAACCTGCCAGAAACAGTGAGAGATCATTTTTCATGAACAAAAAAAAATTTAAAACAGAAAAACAGCTTTTTTGTGTAAAATTTAGATCAATTTCCATTTGCCGTGGCTTTCAGCTTGCAGACCGATAGCTCCGGGTACTTCTGTGGTGGAACTTTAATATCTCTCGGTGCTGGATATGCTTGGGCCATTAGTGCGGCGCATTGCTTCCTTGATATGTGAGCTTGAACCTTTTTTGAAAGCTGTTCATTTCATTTCATTTTAGGGAAATAACGTCCAACATTTCGAGCTCAAGCTTTTTCTATATTAATTTCGCCCCTTCCATTCACTGCCTTCATTTCAGTATGTTTTAATGAAGTTTCGTAAAACTACTTTTTAGTGGGAATCGAATCGTTTACGCAAGCCTCGGTGGCGTTGATTTAACAAACAGCGCTGTCAAATGGCAACGAGTCCTAGACGTTGTTAGTGCCGACATGAACGTCTACACATTTCTTGACGATTTGGCTCTGGCAAAGATCGAGACTGGGCATCAACAAGTTATTCGGCGTGCCAAAGAAATGCCATCGAACAATGCTGAATGCTTAATTTATGGATACGGCACAAGAAGTTACGAAACGAAAACAGTCACTTCCAATTTCATTCGCTACGGTCGGGTGAACACAATAAGCCACGTTGAGTGCGTGAAGATTCTGGGCCGTGTAACAGCACCATCTCAAGGAGCGGGACAGTTCTGCGCTCACAGCAGAAACGGGGTTGATGCCTGTAACGGTGAATAAATTTTCATTGGATTCTAATTTATTGTACGTGACGCCTCCATAAATTTCGCGAATAGGTGACAGTGGTTCAGGTTTAATTTGTCGTGGAAGCAGCGGTCGCTTTGAATTAGTTGGTAATACATAAAGATTTTTGGTGCGTTCGTCAGTGGTGTGGGGGAATTTTGCAGTGGTTGCTAATAATTTATCTCGGTGTAGTACTAGATGAAGTGACTTGTGATAGTTTGCTTATAAAACGCACGCATAAGATGTTTTTTAAAATCAAGAACATTGCTGATTATTCCACAATTTGTACTAGATTGTTGTAGTTTTTTGTAGTGTTCTTAGTTCATGGTTGGAACTGTGCCAAGTTTTATTCGACTGGATGACGTCACAACATGTACGTTTGCTAGTACAATTGTTTAGATAATTTGAAAGTGTTCTAGTTTATGACGTTTTGTGATGTCAGCTGGTCCATTTAACCTTCGTGTAGCATTAAAAACGTTACATTACTGTGGATTAATAGAGTTTTTACAATCATCTGGTACTGCACCATTAAGGACGACATGAAATTGATCGATAAAGTGGCGTCGTCAGGGAATTTATTTGATCTCTGAATCAAAAAACTTTCATAATTTAATTATGGATGCCTTCTGACCAGTTTGTTCTTTTCTCAATGTCAAACAAACTTGAATCAACCACTTAATCTTTTCCTGAACTGACTAATGCACCCCAAAGCTAACAAAAGCACCTTTTTCCGGGGATTTTCCATTTTTGCTTCGGAACATTGGAATCAATAAAGGGAAAATTTCATTGCATAAACATAAAATTTCCAGGTATAACGTCGTTTGGGATGGGATGTGGAGAAGGCACGGCGGGAGTTTACGGAAGCGTAATTCACCACAAAGTTTGGATCGATTCGAAGCTGTGACAGAAAACTTGAAAAGAGATTACTGCCTTAATTAATTCCAAAACAAGTAGAAAGAAGAAGGAAGCTGAGAAGAAGGGAAAAGTGGAGTAAGAATGCTTTCTTGGGGAAAAATTGTGTGTATTTACCGAAAATAAATTTAATTAAGAGAAAATGTTTGTAAAGTTTCCTTCATTACTTATGCACGCTGAGTTTTGTTCCGTAAAAGCATTGAATGGCAAAAAGAAAGCCTGGCACGTTCGAAGGACTTATTCACATTTGTTTTGTGATGTAAGTCGCAGAAGGGGAGAATGGAGCTTGCACATGAACCAGATGACTCGAGAATCCTTAAATCACATGCTTAACTCGGTGGCTTTCCGATAATCTCCGGAAAGGGACAAACATGCTACGTGGATAAGGAATTTGATGCAGAAGGGTTTTTATCTCCATCCCGAAGCCTCCTGGGCATTTTAATGTTGGACAAGAGGACATGTCATCGTCAACAGATGCCTGAATTGTCGAGATATAACTCAAAACTCTCCCGGCAGTGCTTATTGTGCAAACTTAGCTGTGTAAATTTTGCAGATACGGAATGGTTGGCGCCGATGGACGTGCCTCTGGGTGTCTCTTGTTTTCATTCTGACTGCAAAGTTGTCAAGCGCGAACTGAGACGCATAAGAATGAGTTATGAAATGCTAACAACCGCTCTGATAACAAAATTTTCTTAAATAAACTAGAACAAAGTTGTACTAAGCGATGTTCAACATGAAAAATGATCTAATTACGGTCAAAGCATTCCTGATAGTGAAGCGAGCGTAGAAAAACTAGAAAGTCATGCACGAGAATTAATATCATCAACAATGCATACAAGCGGAACAACTCATGACGCTATAAATCTTACTCAAGACCCCGCAACATCAAAAACAAACTTCAATTTTAGTCAATCTTGCAGACACGACTCGTGGCGGGAACGTTTGGAAGGCGCTTTTAATTAATTATCGCAGAGTTTTGTTTTTCTTCCGCATAAAGGTTTTTCATAAACACTTTGCTCATTTGATGCTCGAGCTATCATGACACAGCGCAAAAACATTCTGCATGGAAAATTCTATGAATTTTTGATGGAGTTGACAGTTGAAGATTTTCCTTTTTGTAAAATATAAATTAACGTTTTGCTGACTTGCAGCTCTTGTTCACACAAGTTGATGACGTTTAATTAGTAAGTTTGAAAATTCACAGCAAATTAACAAAGACTGAAGTTGATGTTTCAGGTGATATGAGATTTTGAGTAGAACGAGCAGGGAAATATAATTTGCATCTATTTTGAGTTCACTCACGTTGTTAAGAGTTTGTCGAAAAATATTTAATTAAAAAGCTTAACAGCTCTACACCTGTTCCATTCAAACACTTTCAATTGAAGTTGATTGTTTGCTCATTTTGTAGATAGTAACATTTAAAACTGCCCTTTGAAATTTATTAAAATTGATTTATAAAGTGATGTAAAAAACGAGTTTCGCAAAAAGTAACTACATACATTGCCATGGCTTCAGTTTGACGAAACAAAAGCACAGTCTACAAGTTCTGGAAATTGCGATCGTTGATTAATTAATTTTATCATCTCCGTTGGCTTCTTCGCCTTCGAATCCGTTCTGTCAAACTTTCTTTGTCTTCCTCATTTCAGTTTATTTTTTATGGTTTCTCTGTCGAACAAGCGTAGCCAAATTATTTTCTTGTTTTTGGAGACAAGGCTGACAGCAGTTTTACTTGAATCACTTGAATATTTGATTGCGTTCGGAATAAATCACATCAAGCCTTCACCAGCAGCATGTGACGAAAAGGAAATTCGATTATTTCTCGTTTTCCTTTAATCTCGGTGTTCTGTATTTAATTTAGCTAGAACCCGTGATAAAACAGCAGAATAAAGTTTTGCTTGGTACGCTCGCCTGGCTGCTCGATAGAAGAACTAAATGTTTCTGCGAAGAAATTTTCTGTCGTTTTTCAGCATTGTCCTTCCTTTGCGTTCACAGTCACTGCACTTGTCGCTTTAGAAAATGCAATTTAAAAACAATTTTAGCTTTGTGCACGACATTAACATCGTGCTCAACACTTCATGGCGCTGCTAATGGGAATCCATTAGGAGCGCACGAGGCTGCCAAGTGACCACAATAAGCTCTTAATCAGCATCGGATATCGAACATGTTGTTGGAGTTTAAAATAACGTCGTCGATAATGGCAAGAAAATGGCTGAGAAGAAATAATAAATCACGCGAGATAAATTCGATACAATTCGTCAAAGCTCGAGGCAACTTCGCGCCAACAACGAACGACTCTTTTATGAAAGGAAAAACTGAACAAGCATTCGACATGATAAATTGCTAGATTTTCTATATCCACAATGTCAAGCGTAGGAGAAGACATCAAATTTATGTTGAGGCCATACCACTCACTTTCCTTAGCCTCGATCACTTGTTTATTGAGTTACTTATTTATTATTGATAATCTCTTTAAGGCTATTGATGATGTTCATCGGTAGTGTCATCGTTTCCGGAGACATCTCTCGAACAACGGACTCCAAACAGCCTCAAATAGTTGGAACTATCGGCTGGGGCATTCCCAATAAGTTTCCTATTAAAAAAGGTTAGTTTTGCCCCTCTGCGACTTTGGGACCGATGTCGTTTGCCTTCTTCAACTTCTGACGCTGTTAACATCACTCACACAACGTCCCCCGAGTGCAGAGCCTGTTTAACTCTCAATCATTTGAAATATGAGTTGTACATGTGAGCTTCAAATATTATCAATGAGAGATAATATGTCAGACAACATTAACATCGCTTTGAACGTCAGATGAACAAATGCAGAACTTCATTGAATAACAATTTGTTCATTTTCTATTCTCGATTCATAGTTTAAATGCAAGAGATAGGAAGTGGAACAGATTGCCAAACGGCAATAAAATCCTACAATAAAGCACAGCAGATATGCTGCTGCACCATTGGCGGCCGTCGTAGCAATTTGTTATCGAACTTGAGCGGCGGTTTTTATTGTACGGCAAATGTAGATTCGATGTTCGGCTGTCAATTTATGCATTCGCAAACTTGGGCCGCTATCGGCTGTAAAAGTTCGACAGAGTGTTATCGTTTTTAAGTGGCCGTCAATCAATTAAACTTTCGGTTGACATGATGTACCGACGCTTCACGAAAATTTATTATAATCGATTCTGTATTTTATTTGGCATTTATTGTTCTTTCAAAACTTCTTCAAGCTTCTTGACGGCTTCAGAAAGTTCTTCGCTGGAAGTTTTTGTGTGCTTTCGAGAATATTGAGAGAACACAGAGAGAGAGAGAGTTGTTGATGTTGGCAACGACTGGAAACCTCTTTAGCATCAATCCAACGAAAGTTTCGAAGTCCAACTCGTCGAAAAAATAAAAACACTCAGTCGTCTTTCTACTCGCCTCTTCTTATTTCTCGATTTAAAATACGAATTTCGCGTAGAAACCGCAAGTAAACCCAGTCAAAAGCAAGAACGCTTCGAGTCGTTGTTATCAGTCGTCAAAATCCCGCTGAACAGTGAGTTTTCACCGCAAAACACAAAGTCGCATTAAGCAAATCGCAATTTTCCAGAATTATCCAATCATGGCCTGTCCAATAAACGCCGAAGAGGTGGCTAAGCTGAAGATGTTCGTCGGATTCGCATCCGCGCAGCCACAGATCCTGAACCTGCCGCAGCTCGACTTCTTGAAGAGCTTCGTCGAGCAGTTGGGCGGAAAAGTGCCCACAGGAGGGCCATTCTCACATTCAAGGTTAGATGTTAATGATATGCGACCGATTATAAAACTTAATCGTCGCTCTTTCACAGTGCAAAGGCTGAAGCTAAGGCCGAAACCACGTTCACAACTTCTCCGCCGAAGCCAGCAGAGCCGAAAGTTGAATCTGATCCGGAGAGCGACGTCGAGCTGGACTTGTTAGACACAGTCATTCAGCCAGACACCGAAGAATCGCAGGAAATGGGCGATGACAGCAAGGAAGCAACCGAGGAGGAGATGGATCAGGCCGGTGAACTGCGTGGAAAGGCTGCCAAGTCATATTCCGATGGCGACTTCGAGGGTAAGCCGGTGCAATTTGGCAAAAATCCAATTGTATAACTTCGTTTGTCTACTTTAAGATGCCGTCAACTTCTATACCGAAGCCATCTTACTCAACCCAACTGCCCTGTTCTACGCCAAGCGCGGCCAAGCCTTTTTGAAGCTCAAGAAGCCCAACGCAGCCATTCGCGACTGTGATCGCGCCTTGAAGCTCAATCCAGACTCGGCTTCTGCATGCAAGTTTCGTGGACGAGCTCACCGCTTGCTCGGAAACTGGGAAGAAGCCGCCAAGGATCTTCGTCAAGCATGCAAGTTGGACTACGACGATGAAGCCGACGAATGGCTCAAGGAAGTCACTCCAAACGCCAAGAAAATCGAGCAACATAAAATCAAGCAAGAACGCAAGAAGGCCGAGAAGGATCTTAACGAAAGAAAGGAACGCGTTCGCCGTGCACAGGAAGCAAACAAGCGAGCTGCTGAAGAGAACGCTAAACACTCTGCTGAAGACGATGACGGCGGTGACTTTGGAATGGGAGGTCTTGGACCAGACTTTATGGAAGCATTCAGCGATCCTGAAGTCTCTGCTGCTTTGCAAGACGTCATGACAAATCCAGGAAACATCATGAAGTGAGTATTGACAATGAAAGGCACTGGAGGGTTTGGATGCTCTGGCACTGCCATGCACTGGATGGCAATTTCACTTAGATTTTGTTCAATTTTAACGAACATTTTGTCATATTTTTCAGGTACCAAAACAATCCGAAAGTGATGAACTTGCTGAAGAAGTTCGCCGGAGCTGGGATGGGCGGTGGTGGCTTCCCAGGAATGGGAGGAGCTGGAGCTGGTGGATTCCCAGGTAAATAATTCGTAAATATTTCCACAATTTTTTTATTGTTTCTTTCCTGACTTGAAGGCATGCCAGGAGGCATGGGCGGATTTCCAGGATTCGGAGGTGGATTCCCACCAAGCGGTGACCAGCAGCAGGCACCACCAAAGCCAGACTCGAAAGCCAAGCCAGAGTTTGACGATGGCCTCGACTAAGTCACCGATTCCTTCGAAGTTTCCTTTTCGTTCAACAAACTTTGCATTTTCCAAAACTTTTTTCGAGTCCCAAGTTCGTTGAAAATATTAGAAATTAAGGGTAACGCAGTAACCGAAAAGCAACTCGAAAACTCCAAATAATCTTAAACACGTTTACAAACGCTTTGAAATGAAGAATAACAAGGTTTGGTGTGTATTTTTCGTTTCTAGCAGTTGAGATTTAATTTGTAAACATATTTTCTTCTTCAAAAGCTAAAAATAAAACAGCAGAAAGCTTTTCAGTCATTGAATCTTATCTCCGTGGCTTTTTATTGTTGTAACCACAGAAACCGCGGAGTCGCACTGCAGTCGTGAGTCAGGTTTTGTTTGCAGAAAATGACTGCGTTAGATAACAGATACATGTCGATTTCACTACCGGACACCCTCTCAACAGCCACTCGAGCCTCTTACGCCATCAACCGTCATCGCAAACTTCAATTTCCTTCCGCTCACTTGCACAGTTCCAAAAGACCCATCCATCAACAGTAATGAGTCTCCCTTAATGTGTCATAATATTCAAACAGTTAAACTATCAAGTGATGGGCTTGGAGGTGTGGCGCAAAATGATTTAATAACATGCTTCGCTTTTCATTCATGAGCGAGAGAGGTTCATGAAAAATTCAAAAGGTTCTTCCGTAAAAGGGTTCCCTTGTTGATAAGAGCTTACATGCGGGCCATTCTTCATAAAACTGTTGTCTTCTCTCTCTCCACACTAAAACATCGTGCCCGGAAGATATTGTCAATTAACTAATTGAGAGGACAGCATTGAAGTTGGGATCCTTGGAGGGATGGACAAGGCTTTTTATTGAGATTTTCTGGCCTTCCGCAACAATTGAATAATTGAAGCGCCATTGTAAAAATTACACTGACGAACGTAAACAAGTTGGACAACCTGTTACCTTCTAAACATTTGATAAGGAAGCTCCGGCTGATCATTTGTGTTGCGTGGAGACGGGCGGAGAGTTGAGTTACGGGCCGGAAAATTGCCATCAGATCATAAATTTTCTATCTTTATGGGGGCTTTATTAAATAGACAATTGAGATAACCCGGAATTAATGCCAGAAGATGAAGCGCCGTAAAGTTATCAGAAAGCTTAACGACTCTCTCGGGCCAGCTTTCTTGCTCTCCGCATCTTCTGCAATCGCGCTTTCCACGATTTCCAGTCTTCGAATGTTTAGCACTAAAATTTGTCTGAGAAAAAAATATTTTCAGTCGTCTCACTTCCCATTCACTCGGTCACGAATGAAGTTCACTTTAATTTTTCTCGGGTTTATGCAGAGAGAAAAAATAATTAAAATGCAAATTGTGCCATGAAATTAGTAGGACTGTAATCGAAACGCTGTGTCATTGTTGTGCAAGCCCGAAAACGCTCGTCAAACCGCGGTCGATGTTGTGGTGAATCCGCGCAAGAAAGAAAAATCTCTTATCAGAAATCTCACAAGACGAAAAAAGAGCTGAAATTGATAGTGCGGAATGCGGAATCAGTGTGTCATAAGGTGAAGCGCTCGACGGAGAGAAGGAGAGTCTCATGATGATGGGTGATAAATTAATTATTCAAGAATCTCACTACCGCAACCCTTGAGATCGGAGGGAAGACGACAGACGATGATAAAAAACACAAATAATTTCGAGACAGTGAAACGAAAACTTTAAAGAACACTTTTAAAAACTTGTGCTTCCGAGTTCTGCTGACATTGTCGCTTCTGTTATTGTTCGAGTATCAAAAAAAAGCGAACAAAAAAAACATCAGCAAATAAAAAACAAATTCCACGAGAAGAAAAATTTATGTAATCCACAGCGCGAGTGTAAAGTAAAAATTTTGAGGCGCAAACTTGGCAATAAAAAGTTTATTTTAATTATTTTGGAATCCAAGTGGAGTTTGATCGGGAGCCGAAGTAATTTTCTGCGTTTTGAGGTAAATATCGTCGTCATCCTTGAACTTTGAGTCGTCTCGGCCGCAAATGTTTGTTCTCTCTCGTCGCCTCGGCAATTATCAAATTGTCTCTGTAAAGAAGTTGTTAAGACGAGAAAAAGCCCACAGCTTTGTCAGTGACTCATACACAGAACGTTATAATGTTTTCGCACTGCAGAGGGTTGTCCCTCAAGGCCAAACACATGAAGTAGCTTTAACACTCGCTTATCGAGAGAATCGCTGTGCGAAATGCGGATTTATCTGTTAAAGTATCGAATCGAATAAAAAGTGGCTGCTTTGCAGAAGGGATACCAGAAGTGATGAATGTGATTTAAAAGCAGAAATAAAATGTGTAAATTTAGATTTTAGGGTCAAAATTTCGCCACAATTTTAATTTTTATTCGAAACTGTCCGCAAAAGGTTTATGTTTTAATGACCTTTTATGACTTAGTCTTTGATAGCCTTCCATGCTGCCCGACCTAAGCTTCTACGTGCGCTCGGAACTTGGTTATTCAGAAGCATGATTGATATCTTCACTTAAAATATTCAATTTCCGGGGCATTTCCATAATAGAAGAAGAACCAACGAGAACAACTCGATGTTGACGAACACTTTTGTGACGTCAACTGTAAGTCTGGGACTGAAGCTGAACCAATAAAGCAAGAATTTGTGTGTTTAGTTCAGTGTCCGAGGCAAAACCTTTAGTGCTTGAGGTGTTGACGAGACAAATTTCAAGTATTTTGAAGCAATGTGTTGCAATCTAGAACAAATCAATGAGATTGTCAGGAAATTGTCTGATGGAAAACATTTCTGGGAATTTATATTTGATGTTAAAGATTGTTTCAAAACTAAGATTAGGTTGGTTTAGTTATGAATAAGTTTTTAACAGTTGGCACAAGTATACATGGATACTTGTCGATTTACTGAACACTTGACGATCCAAAGTGTTTTACGCTCATAGCTACTAGTAGGGTCTAAGATTGCACCCAAACCCAACCCAGTGGGTACTGTCAAGTAAGCTGTGATTGCCACTTTTATGAAGAAGTTTGACTACTAAAAAAATATAGAGTTTGGAATAAAAACATCTAAGTTATAAGAAAACACAATGACATCAGAAGCATTGACTTCCAGAAGCATTGACTTCAGTCCCCGAAAACCAAAACTTAGATCACTAAACTTTCTGTAAATTTCCACTCAAACCCGTGCGTTTGGTACGTCAGCACATAAATGAGACAGTGAATGCACATCGTAAGCCGTGTTTACACCTCGACCATGAGCGGACGTCAGCGAAAGGAATTTCCTAGTGATAAATCTTCTTATTTGACGTTTGCACTCGCTAGCATTGCGAGTCATTTGAATATTGCCAAGCTGGTTCACCTTTTTACTGTGCTAACCTCTGTGAATTGCAGTTCCAAAGCTTGACGCGAATGAAATTCCGCTGATCAGATTTGCAATTTCCTTGGAAGTCGGCAATTTGAGGAATTGATTGAACATGAAAATGCGAGTCGTAAAAACATTATTTTACTTTTTGATCCTTTGCCATCAATTGTAAACCCCTATGAATGACTGTCCTATGTGATTTCGCGAGTAAATCCATTCAAATCAAGTCACTTTATGGCTGCTGTAAATTTTCTGCTTGATCTTCGCCTTTGTCGTTGCTCATTTTATAGTCTATGAAGAGGCGATAGCTAGTCGATGACGCAAATTGTCGAATGATCCACTTAGAGCATCACTAAGAAGCAAATTAAATAAACATTTGACGTCTCGCGCTCTTCGTATATTTTCGATATTCTCCTTTACGATTTATTGATGGAGAATCTTAGCGAGACTTCGAGGGAAGAAAACAATCTCATCACATTAAATGTGCAATGAAGCGTTAAGCGAGTAATTAAAAGCGGCAATCATAAAATATTTGGCTGCTTGTGCGCGGGTTGAGATGAGAGAGTGACTGAGACTGGAGAATGTGGGTGGCATTTGATGAAAAATGTGCTAAAATTCATTATTTTTTATCACTTAACGCTTTGTAGCAACAATTGGCGTCGCGAACGAGCAAGAAACGAGCGAGGGGGAGAAAAGTCATTAACTTTTAATTCAATTTCTGTTGGCTCCTGAGCTCGTCAACCAGCAGATGAAAGATTTTTTGTGTCGTTCTTCATTCTCTATGCGTTCTCGCTCTCAAGAGCCTCGCGAAGGATGTTTTCCAAGTGGAGTCACGTAAGACATTGATTGACAAATCAAGAACGGCCGTTTTTTGGCGCAAACGGCGTTTGGCGTGGTTCATAACCTGACGTAACCTGTGCACAGTTTCCACGACTCGTCAAGAGCGAGAATCATTTAGAGGGGATTAAATTACAGGCGCAGAGTCTTAACACGAGACAGTAAATTTTCTCCCCCTTCCCGCATGTCGCCTTCTCGCGTGATGTAAATAATCCTCGGGAAAACGGAGAACGATTTAATGAGCCCAATTTTCACTGTCGTATAGTTACTTCCGTCCTCGCACAATCTGCCCTGAAAATTCAAGTTTAATTGAGCTTTAAAGCTGATTTAATTTTCTGAAGTCAGCACAACCGACGTCGGCGTCTGATGATTTAATTGAAGGTGGTGGAAAGCAAGCAAGCTAAAACCATCTCCGATAAGCCAAGACAAAGGCTTTCGCAAAGAAATTCGATTAAAAACTTTTTCTTCTCGGCGAATTCCTTAGTGCGGGCACCTTGGCTTTGTGCAGAAGTCTTCCAATCGACGAAACAAAGGCGGCCAATTTCGATTTCGATTTTCGTATCGAGCACCTTCTGCCATTTCTCGTTTAATTTTCCAGCACTTGCCATTTGAAGTTTCTCGTGAACGAAGGTTTTTCCTTTTCTGGAATTTATTGATTTTTAAACCGCTTTGGAAAAACAAAAAAAGTCGAGACAAGCGGGAGGGGAAATCAATCGCTGGCCCATCCATCGTCTGGCGCGAATTGAATTTCTTTGTTTATTTAAATCGAGTCGTTTTTGCCTATTCGAGGTTCACAAACAAACAATCAGCAACAAAACTTTTTGTATGTTTATTCGGGAGTGCACGAAAAAAGACGAGATTAATGTAAACCAGATGAATATGTGACGGTTCACCATGATTGCCGTGGCGGCTGGTGAAGGGAAAGAAACGGGGGAAGTCGTTAGACATATTTTTTGGGCTTTCTTATCGGAGAAATAAAAGAGAACAAAATGGAAACGGAAATTTACGTAATTTTTCATCTACTGGAAATGATGTGCTTCTGACATTCCGAACATTAGAGAATGAATGCTTTCGGTTGAACAAGCGTATTCATGCTTTTAAGCGAAGAAGACTCTCGTTCGATCGATTACCGACAACTTCCGAAACAAGCTTAAAGCGTTCCGACTCATCGAGAGTCTCCGGCAACGACGTTCAACTAAATAGTTTTGATGGAGTCTTCCTCGGAAATTCTCCACTGAAGCGTTATTGATAAAGTTTGAGAACAATTTTCATTTCCCCCAGGAGACAAAAGCTCAACATGAAGGAAATTGTCTTTGAACATCCGTAGAAGATGCTTTCAATAAGGGTTGTCAAATGGAAATTCAGTTCTTTCGTATGCAAAATTCATTTCGTCTCGTTACGAGCTCAATGCTGAATGATTTCGATGAAAGAAGCAAAAGTTTTTGTTCTGAATTCGTAAAAAGCTTTTATGGAACTTTTTTAAAGTTTTCATCGCCGGTGTTCGTTTCCGCTTGATGAGACATGTGCAGCTATGTGCTCTACGTTCGAGAGGGTTTCTAGACTATTTGTGATCCCAACGAACGCAGTACGTTTGCTATCGTTTGAACACGGACGATGTCAACATTCGGAGCTGAAATTGATCAATCTCACATCGCAATCAATCGGCATTAGAAGGGATTGTCAAGCTATGACATGAATCTAGCCTTTTTGAGAGTTTTCTATCATCAATGGCCGTGATGTATGCAACGACGAGTCGATAAGTTACATCATTTTTGTAAGACCGTGACTGTGATGAATAATGAAAGTCAGTTTTTGACTCTTTTTTCCAAGCATTAGCAACGTTTCGAGACGTTTCGAGATGACTTTTTACGACGAAACGAGTCGTCATCGGTTCAAAAACTGTTTCACAACTGTCGAGTGACATAACAATCGTCACTTATTCCTTCCGGATTCTTTCAAACTCGTCACTGCTTCGAGTTTCCGCTGAAACAGAATGAAAAGCCGTCATTTTCCGTGCATAAATTGTCACCTGAACATCCGTGCCCAATCTCACCGAAGCTCACTGCAAAAGCCTTTTTCCTTTCTACCGCACCCCATCCAATGACAATCTCTGTAATATTAGCGACAATGATTCTGCGGAATGAAGAAGAGTTTTGCCATCAACGGCATCAGTTAAATTGTCATCGCAAAAAGTTATCGTCATTTGAAGACGAAGGCATAATAAGGGGGAGCAAGCAAAGACATGGAGATTGCAAGAAAGGAAGCCAATTATTGTGAGTTGTTCACCTGGAACGGTTGATAAGAAGATCAATGTGACAAAAATCAATAATACGAAAAGCTTTTTCCTTCCTTCCGTTGTGAGAATTCATTAAAAAATGTAAACCCTTGAAAAGTCGTCGACGTTGTGCAAACACTTGAAACGAAAATGAAAAAGAAAACATCTGATGAGAACCAAGCGCCAAAACGAAAGCTTCATTTGTTGTCATTTTTCACCCTTTCGGATTCCTTTCCTGTCATGAAAGGGCACAAGAGACGATTGTGCTTGAAGTTACGATGAAAAATTACACTTTTAGGGCTGCTAAGTACCAATTTTCGTGATGAAACTCGTGAATTCGCCTTCATAAAGATGGAAGATTTTTTTTTTCTCATTAAAGGAAAAGCCTCTCGCTTGACAATAACTGCGAACAAAGCCTCAATAGAAAAGGGAGTTTAATTAATTGTTTCAACTATTCCGGCTTATCTTCATCTCGCGGGTCTTCGTGAGCGTTATGAATAAGCGAAAAGGGTTGAGTGTCTGACCCCGGGCAAATTATTTCAATATTTCTCGAGTCACAGAACTCGCCACTGACCGACCCAATGCCTTTGCGTGCTATCGTCTCGATCTGTTGGCGATTGAGAACTTTTTCGGCCTCTCTCCTTGACTGACATGGATACAATGTGCTCCTGCAAATAATCTTGCGAACCCTTTTGTTGAGAAATTATCGGAAAATTTCGGCTGCTTGATCATTGGCTCGGCCTCTTGAGGCCACAATAATGCTTTTTTAATGTCCGTACACAGCCACAAATGGCTTTCGGTATCGCCTAATGTCACCAGATTTCAATCGTGATACCGATGTGGGAAGGTCAGTGAATGGGCACGTTTGATAGGGAATTTGAAAAGAAAATTGGCACGAAGCTTTAGCTTTGAGTGCCCGGGTGTCGAGGACACAGCTTGTGTGCTTATAAAGGAGACAAATGTGCCCGAATTTCCATAAGAATCTACCCTTCAGTCAACCATTACCCTTGTCACTCGTGTCAGAACACCTCTTGATTGATGCTTAAAAAGTTTACGACTGGGAGTTGTTGCACTGCACTTACCTGGCTGAAGTTGCCTCTGTCGTTGAAGTGGTGCATAAAATATTATCGCAATTTGCTGACAATGAATGAATGAATCACTGGCATGAAAACAACTAAAAAGTGCACATCAACGCCCAATTTAATCCCGGGATGGGAGATAGCTGGAAGAATGGCGGAATTTGATGTCAATTATGAATGCCACAGTCGATAAAACGTGCGCTACATTCAGCACCCATTGTCACGTCGACCCAACGAACCGTAATGGATTGTAATTGAGAGTATTGGAGCACCGATTGATGATCCCATTTTGGCTTCTCGTCGGGACAGTGTGGATTTTTAATTAAAACTCGACGAAATGTCTGTCGGCAGCTCGTTTTTTTATCGTCGTGAACAAAACTCTGCAAATTTTAATTAATTTACTCAATTTCGTCTTTTTTAATTGCAGACAAGAGTGCGTGAAGTGTCAGTCATCAATCGAGGCAAAGGCAATCATGTGGGAAATCAACTGAACATGAAATTTTAATGTGCTAAAAGTATAATTTTTGCGAGTTCCGTCGACACTGAGAACGCTGCCAAGAAACAAATTGAATTTAACGAGAAACACTCGCTTTATGTAAATGTGCAGTCGTGTTCCGTGAAAGATAAAACTTTTCGTTCATCAAGTGAAACAAGACAGAGAAGAAGAAAAGATGTTGCAGAAGTTTAAAAAGTAGAAACGGAAAAGTTCAGTTTGGGACACGGCAAATTAAAGAAACCTTCGGAAAAGGAAGCAAAAATGGCAGCATCGGCTTTGACAACGGCGACAGCGGCTGCTCTGACATCCACGCTGCCCGACAATTCACCAAAATCGAACCAGCAGAGTCCACGCCACACGGCGACCACTTCCACGGTCGCTGTACGCGCTGGGGCAGTTGAAGTCTCAAAGGCGCTTCAGGACGGAGAAAAGTTCATCAAATGGGATGAGGTGAGTGCTTTCGCTTTTACTTTATCTTGTTGTCGGACAAACAAGTCACGGAAAGCAGGCAAGGGTGGGTGGAAAAGTTTGAAAAAAGTAAAATTCTCTGCTACACAGCAGGATCGACACTCAACCAGGTCTAAAATGACGACTTGACGACTGAAGAGTGTAAAATGTTTGCACACTTGAAGCTTAAAGCGTTCATGTCGAGTTGAATTTACTTCAAACTGATTTCATGTTTCACCGGCCGCCTTGCCGAAAAGCTTTTATCCCCGCCCCTGCACCAGAGTCATCGCTGTTTACGCATTTCCATCTCTTCTCTCCATAAAGAGGCTTGAAATTGCTTGATTCCAGCCTTTGAGGCATCTCTCGTGAACGGAAAGAAATTCCGTTCCTTTCAACATTTATTTTGATTTTTATTCATCTCGAGCGCTTTCAAGGGGGAAAGCAAGAGGATGACGGAAAATGAACATCGGCATTGATGTTAAAAAAACAAGTCGTATGCAGCCAGCACAAAAGATTCATTATCCCCGTACGCTCTCCAGTCAAAGGGTGCATTAATGTCAGGCATCGCTGGCTGAAGAGAAACGGATAAAAACTCCACTGTAGTGCTTGCAAGAGTGGATGAAGACTTTTGAGCCAATTCAGTTGTGAGAATTTACATGATTACACATTCATTACGATCTCAAATCGCATGAGGGGCCTTGGAAATGGTTGGATGGCAGTAATTGTTGTGTTTGTTTGGAAGAAGGCTAAGTGTAGCTTGACAACAATCCTGTTACTACGTGATGATGACGAACTTTGCTTAATTGGGTCTTATGAAGACTTTTTCTGTGAAAAACATTATTTGGTCTGAAAGACTGTACAACTCGACTCTGCTGTATATGGCTTTGACTTAGCGTGATTTAGCAACAACTAAAGTTATTCTGTTGCAATTGAAATCTAAGCAACAAAAGCGCAGTTGCGTAGTTTTGGTGGAACTAGTAGCTCAGTTATGGATCCAAGCCGTTGACTTACATCTACAAAATGATTTTATTGAAAATGACAGCGAAAAATGCTAAAACATTATCTGCAGTTGCTAAGATTTAGAAGCACAATTGCCAAGATTTTGATGTACAGTTGCCAAGTGATATATGATAACTTGTGATTAAACGAATTATATCTATTGTGCATCTAAGTAACAACAAAGTTGCTCAGTTACAAAGCAATTTAGTTTGTTGCTCAAACAACTTACCTGTCAAACAACTTACCTGATTGAGTTCTTTTGAGCTTCTTTGATGCAACTGAGCTACAATAACTGAGTATTTAAAAACTGAGCAACTGCTCGATTTTTAATAGCAATTCTAAAACCAATTAACTTTCAACTTATGCTTGAAAGCTTTTAATATCAAAGAACTACTTTCACAAATAACTACACCCTCAAAATCTCACTTATCTCGCATGAATTCCTTTATCCTGAACTGTAATTAAAGTGAATATCACGTGAAAGTTGTAAATTATTTTAATCTTTAATTACGCTCTTCGGGATTATACGTTTGACTCTCAGTGCTTTAATGAGTGCAGAGAAGATTTTCGTTGAAACTTCTTCTTACCATCCGCTTCCCACTTCCCGCAATTGAACGGAAAACCACATCAAAACTGAACAAAACTTTTCCATTACGAAAAAGCGGAGCAGAGTAATCAAAGTAATTAACCTTTATTCTACATGATTAAGAACGAAAGAGTTTTTCTTGTTTCATCTACAAAACCTTTAAACTCAATTAGCTTAAATCAGGAACCTCTTCATGTTCACCGTTCCATGCACATATCCAGCCCATCACAATGAAAAATTCACCAAATTATCTTTCGCAAATGAATAAATTCCTCGGTCTCTTCCTCGAGTATCTTGCACGTGCGTTACTTCTGCTCGATTTAAAATGCCTCTCGCTATTTATTTTTGGTAGCTTTGAATCACTCGTTCAGCGATGGAAACAAATTTTTGATGAATAACCAACCAAGATTGTACTTGTTTTGATTTTCGAGAGAAATTGCGGCGTCACGAGAGAAAATGAAAAATCAATATTATTCTTTTCAGCAGAAATCATTCAAGAATTCCCGTGAAAATTGAGATTTACATTTTAGGCGAAGTGCGAGTTTCGAATGCCACTGCTAGAGAAAGAAGAAAAATTGCAAACATTTTTGTCGGCTGCCGGGGAAACATCAGCATGCCAACTGCGACTTTCTTTAATTGTCAAAGGAATTTTAGATGCTTTGAGAGATGTTCAGGTTCACGAAATTAAATTCATTTTGATTTGATCTTCAAAGGATTTAATTTGATTTTGGCGCAGTTTCTAGTCCGCTGGGAACACACTCGAATGAATAGCACCACTCCGACGATTTTCTTCCAACGTTTATGAGTGCAAAGTATTCTAAACATATTTTCGTAAATGTTTTCTTCTCGAGAAGCACGCTTCCATTCCGATGAATTCCGAAAAGAATCTCTTTACGAAGTGAATCATAATCCGATTCTGACGCAATCGCTTGACAGCCCCCACGAATTTCCTTGTTTTTTCTGTGTATCTTCTCTTACCATGAAAATCTTTTGAATTTCGTCGGGAAGAAGAGAAAAGAAGATCTCAGCTGAATACCTTTAAAACATCTGGTGATTCAGATTGAAATGAATGTCTCTCAAAAAAAATTCCCTACACATGAGCGTCACTGAGACTCTGCTGAAGCGAGGTTCATTAGAAGCATGAAAAATTTTCACATTTGAAGAGCAGTTTCACTGACGAATATAAAACGAAAAACTTTTCTCTTCTTGTCTTTTGAAAAATGTCGGAAAATCTCAGTGCTCGTTAAGCCAGAACTTTCTCCCTCTGAAATTGAGAAATGGCTTTTGGCATTGTGCGCCATGCGATCGAAAGTGAAATTGTTCTCTGTGACATTTCCAAACGCTGTCTAGCTGCTGCGAGATTGCTACAATTGCTTCACTCGAAAAAGCTGTTGAGTGAGATCAAAGCGTTGTTTACAGAGCGCTTACGAGACGGAACACGAAAAGTTTTGCATCACCGCCGACTGTGTGACTCACGTTCTACCTTAAAGCAATTAGCTCGGATAAACACTTCGCTACTCACGAATATTTTCTGAGAAAAACGTTTAGCAGCCGCGTCATTACGACACAATTATCCGGCACAATAAGATAACTGATGTGATAACTCGATTGTATGAAAGCAATTTAATTCCATCGCAATTGGTCAGTTGATTGATGCTTTCTCGGGCAATTGAAACTAATTTAAGGCGATCGTGCCAATAAGGGGTGTCAACTTTAATTTGATATGATGGCCACTTTTCGATTTAATAAGTCGCGATTTTTTCCATTACAATCACAGCGAAACTTGACACGCTATAAAGGGAGTTCAAGTTGCTCATGAATTTAATTGCTAATAAAAAATTGTTTATTGTTACTTTTGCAACTTTCGTTTGTAAACTTTGGAATAAATATTTTTTCAAAAGAAGAACGCTGAGAAATTGAATATTTTATGAAAGTTTGTCGGAAGTTGGAAATGGCGTAGTTGATAACAAGTTTATTCAATTCAGTGAATTAATGATTTGTCAACAGTCGTGTACTAGAATGAAAGCTTTTGTATATGATCGAGTTTGCATTCAACACAAGGATAACAACTTGGCTTATTTTATATCCATGCAAGTCCACGGCATTTGCATAAATGCTGGAAATTTACGTGTAGATCTACAATGTAGTTAAAATTGCATAAAATGGTTTTGTGCATAAAATGTCCTTGATGGATATGCAGAGGTGTCATTAAAATAGTGGCAACAAGTTTCATTAGATAACAATCGAAAAATCGATAGATAGTTTGAAAGTTATAGCGGGTTATTGCTTTAAAAGGGCATTAGACATGATCAAACCATACTTGAAACGATTTTTGCCCAAACTGTATGGAAAATAAGATTATGAATGTTATTTCCATGCAGTTAACGCAAAACAATGCAAGTTTAAACCTTGATTTTCAACTTATTTACACTTAACACAAGTCTTGTAGACACAAAACACTTTTTTCTTTGTCAAGTCACATTCCATCTTCCATTCTTAAGTTCTCAAGTTCTATTTTTCCATAATCACAAAACACCACTTCAATCAGCCAATCAAATCCAAAATGTGCAAAAAAATTTAATATTTACTTTTAAAATCGAGTAAATTCAACAAAGTCCTAATGGCATCACGTAAAACAATCTTCTCAACTCAAATAAAAACTTCGGCTGCGTCTACCCAATTCGTCTCTACAAGCTTTAGTTTCTCTCGTTTTAAAGTGAATTTTCATTTATTCCTAAATTTCGCCCATTTTTCTTTCTCATTCTTTCCGGGATTTATTCTCCGTAGCTTTTTATTCGCCATTAAAAAGTTTTGCGATCTCGTTAGGAAGCGGAATCAAGTTTAAATTATTAGTTGCGTAAGAAAAATTAAATAAATAACTTTGAAGCAAACATTTTGCTCCGTTTCCATCTGCTTTGTTTCGTTTCCTTCGTTTATTAACAACGATGTAATCCTTTCGAACGATTTCCTAAAGTATTCCTGATGGCTTGAAATCATAATTTGAATAAAAAAGAAAAAGATTTCATTTCTTTCGTCATTGCTTTTCTTCTTGTTCACGGTTCTGTAAAATGAAGGAGAGGAAGAAGGAGAAGAACTTTGAGAAAGAATAATTTTTATAGCTTAAACATGAATAAGAAATGACGTTCCGTTCTCTTTTCTGTCTTTTTAGGATCCAGGTCCGGGAACGCCCATTACGCTGAGGGTAGACAAACAGGGCTTTTATCTTTGTTGGGTTGACCAGAACCATGAAATGGATTTACTTGATATCGCTACTATTCGTGACGTAAGGTAGATAAGATTGGAGATTAAGCCCCGCCGGTCAAATTGTCATCTTCCGAAGGCAACCGCTTTTGAAGATTCATCTTTTATGCACAAATTTTGTCAGCAGCCATTTAACTTACCTTTACTTATTTATTTATTTATTTATTTCCACGACAGAACAGGACAATATGCTAAAAAACCAAAGGTACGTCTTCACAACATTGAGCTTTTCGTTACCGTAGGCTGTGATTCAATCACAAAGTCATTACTTATTTATGACGCTCGATTCGTCTTCTCTTTAGATGTTGAAAAATTCGATTATGTCTTGGCATTCTGTTACTCAGGCGCCCAGGGGAACGCACTGATAATGATTTCTTGTCAAGCTCAAGGGCAAGTTTTGTTAAAAGCTTTCGAGTAATGGAGAAAATTATGATAGATTTAGTCATTTTGGCTTTTGAATGACACATAATTAGCCTTTGCTGGCTTAATCTATAGCTTCAAAGCATCAATTTCTAGGTTATGTTTTTTTAAATAACATTTCCAAGTATTTGGGACAACTTCACAGTAAAAAATACATTATGAAACGCTTGAATCTGACGTCACAGTCAGTACTGAATCTATTCCCTGATCAAAAGCTTTGTGAATCCATAAAAATACTCAGAAACACCATCTTCAGTTCTTTCCCCTGCCAAATCACGCGAGAGCTAATGCAATTTCTGTTTTCTTTTTCCAGGATCTCAAGCTACGACAAATCGTAACGATGGGTTCTCAGGACACGTTGGAAGAAAAGACCGTGACGATATGCTACGGCTCTGATTTCGTTAATGTTACATTCGTTAATTTCTGTTGTACAAGGAAAGATATCGCCCAGGTGAGTTAATTTGTTTCCAATCCTATCTTTCCCCCCCGAACAATACAATCATTACGAACACATGTTGTCTGTCAACGATGAGCATACACGTCTAAAACTTTTTCCACGACTCAACTTTTGTCATCGATTGTCGTAAATAATTAATTATCAATCAATCGCATCAAACAAAGCGTGGGCGGGTGAAAAAGCTTTCAATACGTTTGTGGAAATTGAGATCGGTACAACATTGACGCAAAAATAACGAGACGAGTTGAGAGTTTCGACAAGTTGAAAAGTTTGAGTGGATGCCGTTGTGTTGTGTGTACACTTTGTCTCGGCTATTGTTTCAAAAGCTTTTGCATGAATTCAAGTCTCTCGGCTCTCAAGTTTCATTTTCATCGCCGTCAAAAAGATTTTCTTCTGTCTTTTAAAATAAACCGAGAAATTCAGAAGCTAAAGTAAGAACAAACAGTGATAAATCATGTTTTCCAATCTAATATTAAAAGCTCTCAGCGCGGGAAATATAAACTTTTCGCGATTTTTCGGCTTTTCGCAGTGGAGCGTAATGTTTCACAATTAAAGGAGATGGTGATGTCCGAGAGTGACGTCCGCGAGGGAATATTCGAGTAGAATTTAAAAGAAGAACTTTGCGCTTCCGAAGTTGGCATTCGGAGCTTTCAATTTTCTAGAAAGCTCAATCCATCAATTCTTCAATAAGTTACTGTTGAACCCAACCCGGTTCGAGAAAATTGGCGTGAAAAATTGGTCAGGCGAGGAAAATACGAAAATATTGATTTTCGAACCTCGCTGCGCTCAAAATCACCCTAAGCCTTCGAAACGACTCATTCGATGGTTATTTTCAATTTCTAAAGATTTAAGGATCCACTGGGGAAAATAATTAAAGGTTTTTTATCAATTGAAAACACTCGGGAAAAAATTCGCTCGTAATTTATGGTGAATCAAGGTTAATTACCTGACATAAACAGACGTTTTAACTCGTTACGAAAGTGTTTTAGCCTCTGTAAACGACGCACATTTGTCAAAGCGCTGATAAAACTCTGCATCAAAGCTATTTCTGTCCTCGTTACTTTTGCCGATTCACTGAACCCATCCTGAAGTGGCGTCTGGTCTGCACTTTCAACCAATTTTGATTCGGTCTGGTCATGCGATTTGGGTTGATCCAATAATGGTCGTGCTGTGAACGAAGCTAAATTATTTTTTCAAATTCTCGACTCGTATTTTTAAGATACTCGAGCTTCGGTTCATCGCTCGACAAATTTCCCCAGAAATCAAAACGAAATAAACACATTTTTATTGGCACAACATGCCAAAAGCTTCTAAGAACGCTAAATCTCCGCTATCTGCTCCGACATTATTTCAAGACGATCCCGCGTGGAATCCGAAAGCAAAAGTTAAAACCCCGCAAAGCTTATCGAAGTCACGAGATTCCCGTTTGACACGCAACATAAATAATTGTAAGCTGCGATTCATCCATCAGTGTTTTTCCTTCTCTTTACTATGAAAATCACTTCCGTTCCGACAAAAAGCTGCCAATCTTTGTTTCTGACTTAGATTGATCTGATTAAATTACACATTCAAAGAAGAAAAGCAGAAATGTGCTTTTCCTATCAAGCTTTTGGGTCTGCCTCGCCTTTTCGCTCCACCTTTGAAAGTTATTTCTGTCATCGAATTACATCGAACGTGAAAGGGTCAAAAAGTTTGGATTTTCTAAAGCAAATTACAGACGTGAATGCAAAAAACGGAAAACGAAGTGGAAGACGAAGAAGTTCGCCAAATTAGTGATACTTTTATTCGCCGAGCTTTTTTGTGTGTCATTGTTCCGTTTAAACGAATTTCGTTCGCACGAGTCGCGCTCAACAGGTGGGACTGGGCTTGTGGACGGCGAGGAAATAACTTTTGTGGTCCTACGGTGCCCGTGTCTCAGAATTTGTCTCATGATCACTCTCGTTAATTTTAAATGGCATTTTTCACGCTGCGAATCTTCCATAACTCAGCAAATTTTCCGCTCCTAAGCTCGATTTAATGATGTACCCAGCCGTAAATGAAGCTTCCATCCACGTGTACGCTTTACGCTCCCCACGAACGAAACCTCGACAAAAACAATTAATTTCGCATAAACATTTACATGTCTGTCTTTTCAGCAATGGTGTGACGAGCTGGTGAAGCTCGCCTACAATCTGACGCAACTAAATGGCTCAGCCACTATGTTCTTGCAGAAAGCTCATGTCAAGCTGAGTCTGCAAGTCGACAAGGCCGGCAAAATTCCGGTGAAAAAGTGAGTAAACAAGCTGAGTCTGCTCTTAGTGCTGCGTCTCTTGTGTGCCCCACATCCAGAAATATTTATAGCATCAGATATCGATTTTGTAATCAAGTCCTCTCCCTCGTTCTCGATTTTTATTATTCTGCTTGTAAGCAGACTCACTTTAACGTAATGTTACACGAAAACAAGCTGTGTTGAAACAATTGGCTGAGAATTTAAACATAAAGAGGTTAAAGGAGTGGAGTAAGGGGTGGGGTTGGGTGGTGCACTTAAAGCTGGGTGAAACTTAGTTGAAGTGGAGTTGGAGTTTATATTAAGTAGTTAGAGATCACGCTTAGGTTTAAATCCTCTTAAATCCTCCTTTTGGAATTGTGGCAACAATTTTTTCAAAACTTCTTTGAAATTTCTCAGAAACCAAACACCCAAAGCCTCCCTGACCAAGAAACCTCCATCTCTGTTCCCAATTTCTGCAACAACACGGCGTAAAGGGGTGCACAGAGAGCCTGAAAACCATAAATTATATTTTATTGTTTCTTATACGGTTGGAAATTGTTTGCAATAAAATTTATGTGCTCATGACTCTGGAGATTTTTGAAAACGTTTGACTTCGCCTTTTCCATGACGACTCTAAATTTCCAGGAGAAATGTCATTTGCCCAAAGGCAGCGCTTGTTCCACTTTTTCTTTGTGTTCGAAAAAACGAGATAAATTTAATGTTGATTTATGATATCAGCGGAGCAATACTCCACAATCTTCATTTATTGAAATTTATCGCAAACAAAAGCTTTGCAGTTCCCAAAGCTCATTCCTTCGCTTATTCACCGAAATTGAAAAATTGACTAATATTTCTTCATTTCCAGCATAATGAAATTATTTGCATCCCACAAAGACGACAGACGTCGGGTGGAGAAGGCATTGGAGGTGTCGGGTCTGCCGATCGGCAAGACCGACGCGATTCCGCAGCAGAAACTCCAGTTCGAGGACTTTTTCAACCTGTACAAGAACCTGACAGTGAGAACGGAAGTGGAAAAGCTTTTTGATGAGATGTAAGTCAATATTTGATCTGTGCGGGGAAGGGATTTAGTGGAAAAAAGTGTGTCAAATTGAGTTTTTCGCTGATAGGGTTGGTCCTCCATTAAATTAACAGCGGATTTGTGACCCATTAAATTAACAAAGTCTATTTGACGGGCTTTCAGGGCCTTTCCACGTGGTGAAATGTATTTTATGTGATAGTTCAGACACTTAACTACCAAGTAAATAACAATTCACTTTGTTGTTATCCCAAGAGCGTCCATGAACTCAAAATTTACACTTGTTAATTTATTAGGACTTTTGTTAATTTAATGGGGGTCTTGGGAATTTTGTGGATTTTCGAGGGAAATTCATTGAAGTTCAAGCTTTTTCGAAGTAAATTCAATTTCTACGTGATATCACTTGCGATTCTCCCCACTAAAACCCCTCAACCGAAATATTCATCATGCCAGTCGAGTGTAAACAGCAAGTTTGCAGCACGCACCAACACAAAACTTCTTTTATCTCAATTTTTCAAACCGTCATTCTCTCTGACTCAATTGTAGCGTTGGTACATCAAAACGAAGAATTATGTCAACCACTCAACTGGTCGATTTTCTGAACAAAACGCAACGAGATCCTAGACTGAATGAAATTCTGTATCCATATGCAAATCCAGCGCGCGCCAAGGATCTCATTCAGGTACGAAAAAGTTTGCTTGGTCAAGACTTGGTAACGACAAAATGATTTTTCTCCCGTTCAGGAGTACGAACCGAACAAGTTTAATGCACAGAAGGGATTACTCAGCTTTGATGGATTTCTCAGGTAGGTTTGCGCAATTACCAGCGCGTGATGCACTGAATGAATGACAAGTGCGGCTGTTACGATATGCAAATTGATACGTTTTAGCATCTGAACTGAGAGTTTTATTTAAACCGTCGAGTGTCGCTGCTAATTTTGCATCAAACCGTTCGCAAGTGACGTCTATTGCGGTCGTTAATGCAGTTAGTGTCAAAACCGCAACGATGACGATTGAGTTTCGTTCTGGGTGACAACAACGGATCATCCCACAATCGTACATGGCAACATTTAAGCCGTTTAAGGCTTTAAAGTGATTATTTCGAAAAACAATCCATTTACATCATTCGAAAATGGTTTTAAAGTGTTCTGTTCTCATGTTTACCGCTTCTCTCCGAGTGCTTGAGTAATTGCTTCTTTACATTATTTTTACATAATTTATTCAAACTTATGCTCGCTTCGCAACTGCACCGGGTTGCATGATCAAATTAAATTTTTGTTCACACTCGTGCTGCGCGTTGTTGGCACAAAATGTTCGACATCGGAGAAATGTTGCCCTTTCGTGTTGCATTTTGATCACGAACATCAATTTCGTAATTGAGTGATTTGAGTGTCCAAATATGCAAGCGCAGGAATTTTCAATCAAAAAATCTCTCGGAGCTTTGTACGCTTCCCTGAAACCCTTTCTTAAGGTTGCCATGGCAGCGGAGAAGGAATTTTACGACTCGAGGGAACTCCCAGAAAAATTATCTTCAGAAACTTCGCATTAAACGAATTCCCGTCTTTAACCTCATTCAGTTTTGTGACCTTAACGCCCTCACCCCTTCACAGATACTTGATGTCGGACGATAATCCGATCATGGCCAGCAGCAAAGTGGAGTTGTGTGACGACATGGATCAACCGTTATCGCATTATTTTATCAACTCGTCCCACAACACCTATCTAATTGGACATCAAATAACTGGCAAGAGCTCGGTGGAAATTTATCGACAAACTTTACTCGCCGGCTGTCGGTGAGTTTTCCTAATTGACACAGAAGTCAGATTTGTGACTGATTACAACATTGCTTGCAGGTGCGTCGAGTTGGATTTCTGGAATGGCCGTACGGAAGAGCCCGTCATCGTGCATGGCTACACGTTCGTGCCGGAAATCTACGCCAAAGATGTATTAGAAGCAATCGCTGAAAGGTGAGCTCGTTCGATTATGGCCGCACATGAATATTTAACCTCTCACCTTTTTTAAAGTGCATTTAAAACATCCGATTACCCTGTGATATTGAGCTTTGAAAATCACTGCAACCCGAGGCAACAGGTAAAACTTTGCGTTTCTTTGCTTTCTCGACAACTTCCCCAGTTTGTAAACATCAATATGATTATTATTGCCGTTGTTTGTTGAAACGAACGCCGCTGCTGACTTTGCTGCGTGCCTCACGCACCTCACAGCAAAGACTTTTAATCCCCACGAGCTTTTTCCTGTTAGCGAGAATACAATTTTTATTACGAAAATGTGAAAATTTTCCACTATGAAGCATTAACCTGCCGTTAAACGCTCTAATGTTTAATTTATTTACACAAAAAATTGATACTGAATATTTCATACCAGAGGTATTAAGTGTAATTACAGCATTGAGGTTTCACTTGATGAATGCCTTTGCGTTCATTGATTTCATCCGAAAACGCTGCTTTCGAGTCGAGACAACGCGCGCCGTTCTGAATTTGAAAAGCTTTTGTCGTTTGGTTGATTTCCACAAATTATTTTCGTTAACATGAAATGCTTTTGTTTGTTGAAACAAAACGGCAGTTAGAAAACACCTTTTAGTAGGTAGGGCGTGTGCGGGGATGAAATCACAAGACAAGGATGGATAAAAGTTTGTGTTTGAATAAAAATGTCCTTGTTTCGAAGACAATTTTAAAATTTATGTTTTAAACCAAAAAAATTGATCAAATCTAAATGCTTATCAGATTGGGGGGTATGCAGAAGTGATGTCTGCTCAAAAATTTGTCGAAAATCTTCAAGTATGATCAAAACAATCAGACAAACATTGAGAGTTCTATCAAGTTTTGAATTAAAATTTAAGAATTCCAACAGTTTTCAAGCAGTCATCACTTCCGCTCACGCCCAACTTTATTGATTTTTCATTATTCCTATCCGATGTTCATTCAACGGGCTTATAATTCGATTAAGAGCTTCTCCCTTCACTCTCTCGTAGGCTAAAATTGCTAACTACTGTCGTGATATTTTCGGGGACATGCTGCTAGATCAACCGCTTGACAGCTATCTCCTAGAACCAAACGTTGAATTACCTCCACCATCAATGTTGAAACGTAAAATTATAATTAAGAACAAAAAAAAGCATCATCATCATCATCATAAAAAGTCGTCCAACAGTCAAGGTGAGATTTTAAATCCGTTTCCCCCAAGAACAATGGTGCAAATAGGTCTTCCGAGAGTTCAATCGTCACAGAAAGGCACTGGCATCCAGTATAAGCTAAAAAGCTGGGACAAAATCCGATGAAACTTGTCAAGCAAACTAATCGTAGTCACACTTTGACGATGCTTTTTCCTTCCTGGAGTGTTCGCTTGTTGCAGAAAATGAGAAAAAAGCTCGAGCTGTGCTTATCTTCATAACTAAATAAATCAATTTTCTCGTTTTTTCTTCCCGCTTTTCTTCTGTTCACTCTTTTACACTTTATGTACCGCATGTTGCGCTGAAAAATGCTAAAATCATTGAAACAGCAACAAATGTATCGCAACCTGATAAGCAACAGCCTCCGACGATCGATGAAAACTGTGCAACTGGTAGCAGTAACAATTCCTATCAACAAACAGCTAACGGTGATATTTCGCAGCAGCATGCACCACCCCTACAGGTGAGTTTCCATTCTTTGTGCTGGCATTTATTGTGAATTGAGATAATTTATGAGTATAAATGAGCGAGGGTTGATGTGGTGGGCGAAGTGGCGGGCGGAACGGGGTCGTGGACAATGATGGAAATGCGCAAAGTGTAAAGAAACCCATACACACAAACTTTTTACGTCTTCTACTCCATCTGATGTTCATTCTGCTCCAAGTTAGCAATAAGCTTATGGGATTTTCACTGCTTTTTCTTCTCCACCCAAGTGAAGTGTGAGTCAGAGTGAAAGAACGAACGTTATCAATAGAAACATTTCAGATGTGGGCGAGAGAGAGACGAGAAATGGCAATAAATTAATGGTGTACGATAGCAAGAAAAATGCTTTTCCAAACAAAAGCAAGTTTTCCCGAAATCGTACACGGTTTATAGTGGGATCGATTCAAAGGTTGAGTCTCAGTTTAATGGGAAAAGCTTACGAAGCCGTTTATGAGTGATTTCGATGGGACACTTTGACTTGTTGATGCTTAGCGACGCCAATCACGTACTTTTTCACTTCGTTTGCCATCCCCTGACTGATTATTTGGCATCAGCATGAGACCCATGAAATTAATTGTTCGAATTTATGACGATGAATCATAAAGCAATCCGACACAGAAAACGCATAAAACTGCCTTCGCCGCGATGATTTAATGATTTCACAACATTTTCCACGCAGCAAATTCGTCAAAGTTCAAAAGACAGTACGGGATCGTCTGACACTGACAGCTCGAGCGAAGATGAATCGATTCAGGCGCCGTCATCCGGCCCACCCGAGCCCAGCGACAAAGTTCAACAAGCCAAAGAAACGGAAGCGGGCGCCGAAATCTCAGCTTTAGTCAACTACGTTCAACCGGTGCACTTCAGCAGCTTCGAGAATTCAGAAAGTGAGTTGATTGCTATCTTCGTTCGGCCTTCAAAAGCCACTAAAAGGTTTCCTTTGCCTCAGAATTCTGTGAACTTTTGATTATGGGCGTCCATTAATTACGCTGTGCATTAAAGCCAAGCGTGTAATTACTTTAAAGATTTCACATTCAAAAAGTTGGACACTGGAGTTTTGAGGGCGGAACCTTCTGCACAACGTCCGCAAGCACTTCAACTGTACCGCATCAAAATGCATTTGTGTTGTCGAGTCGAGAGACAAACTTTTTTGAGAAATTATAAAAATTTATTTTGTCAAGTCGCTCAAACTCACAGCGGAGAAAGGAAACTTTAGTGAATTTATAACTTTTAATGACAAAAAGTTTCACAATCGCTTGAGACATCCAATTACTAACGAGTACTTTCAATCGCTTAGAAAAAGGACGGAATTACGAGATGTCGTCGTTCGACGAGAAGCAGGCAACGGCTTTGCTGAAGGAACGTCCGATTGAGTTTGTGAATTACAATAAGCACCAACTGTCACGCGTTTACCCGGGTATGAACATGGCAAAAGCAACTTCCGTGAATTTTTTTATCGAGTGTCATTTTTTCAACCCGCAGCTGGCTACCGCTTCGACAGCTCGAACTTCATGCCGCAACTGTTCTGGAACTGCGGCTGTCAGCTTGTGGCTTTGAACTACCAGTCACTGGATCTGGGCATGCAATTGAATCTTGGAATTTATGAGTACAATCAGCGCTGCGGTTATTTATTGAAACCCGAGTTTATGCGACGCAAAGACAGACGCCTGGATCCGTTCGCCGAGAGTACTGTGAGTAAATTGGATTTTCTGGACGTCTTCAATGAGTTGTGACCAATATTTTTTCGATTAGGTTGACGGTATAATCGCCGGAACCGTATCAATCACAGTTCTTTCTGCGCAATTTCTCACGGACAAGAAGGTTGGCACGTACGTTGAGGTCGATATGTATGGCTTGCCAGCCGACACCGTGCGCAAGAAATTCCGAACGCGAATTGTGCGTGACAACAGCCTCAACCCGGTGTATGGCGACGAGCCATTTGTTTTCAAGAAGGTTGTGCTGCCGGAACTGGCCAGCATACGCATTGCAGCGTACGAAGAGAACGGAAAGTTTCTGGGCCACCGAGTGCTTCCAGTGATTGGGTTGTGTCCGGGCTATCGTCATCTGACGCTTCGCAATGAACTCGGACAGCCCATTCCAATGTCGACGCTGTTCCTATGCATCGTCGTCAAAGATTACGTTCCGGACGGGCTTTCAGACTTCGCCGAAGCATTAGCGAATCCCATCAAGTATCAAAGCGATTTAGAGAAGCGCTCTCAACAGCTGGCAGTCTTGCAGGAAGACATGGAGCCGACCGAAGAAGATGGAAGTGGCAACTGTAAGAAGATTAAGAGTTTTCGTTGTTCTTTTCGTTCAACATAATTTATTTTAACAATCAATTAGGCACAGTTGGGACATTGAAGAAAGAAATAAAACCATCAGATACGGCGTCGAGTAGTCCAAAGCACACCACCAATCGCACGAGTGTTGGCACAGCAAATCAAATAAATATTGAACCCTCGATTGAACAAAGCACTTCCGATAACAACGCTGCGAGTGGGGGCAATTTTGCTATTCAATTGCCGTTGATTGAACCCGTGAAGTCGGCCACCTTGCCCCGCAACCTGCCTGAAATCACATCTAACGAGGCAGATGAGATCGTTGCCGAGACGCTGGAGAAGATTTTTGAGCATAAGACCATCCGTGAGAAGCGAGAGGCGTTGGAGAAAAAAATCCGGTCGCTTAAGAAGAGTCACGACAAGAAAAAGATTGAGGTTGTGCAGAATGAGATTGGCGATGGGAAGAAGTCGTCGATTTTCTCAAGCAATCGGCTGGTTAAGCGGCTTAGCAGTAAAAATATGTAAGAAATCATTTTTAACGACTTTTATTAGTTCAAAATTAGAGTCAACTGATTTAACTTGATTCAAGTAGCTTGACCGAAGATATTTATGTCAATCAACTTGATTTAAGTGTGATCGAAGCTTTGTTGTTCCATGTTCGACTAGTTTCATTGCATTCAAAGCTTGACTTGTACTTGAGTTGCACTTGACTTAACTCAAATCTAAATTGACCGTTATTATCCTCCCTTTCAGGGACGTAAACATTCCAATTCCACCGTGCGCACAACTAAGCACGAACGATTCAAACGACCGTCTCGCAAATGTTTGCCGAGATCACGCGATCAACTACCGTGAACTGTTGGAGAAGTACTATGAATTGATGTTCACGCTGGCTGAAGATGTGCTTCGGAAATCACAAGACCGACAGATGCAGCACCTGAGGAAATTGATGGAAAAGGAAACGGGTGAAGTGATGCGGCAACTTCAGTATTCTCGGAAGTCGGAGGTGAAGCAGTTGGCGTTGGTTCACAAGGATAAAGATGAACTCGAGCGAATGAAGCGAGAAGTTGACTCGACTCTGGTGGAGAAAGGCGTGGCCGAGAGAGTGAGGTTGACTGCCAGCTATGAAAGAAGACGCGACGACCTGCAAAAGCAGCATGAGTTGGTGCGGTCGACGTTGAACGACCAGAAAGAAAAGGTAGGAGCTTAATCCACCCGTGAATGTTCGTTTTCACTCAATTAAACTTGACCGGAGATAACTGGTTGTTCAAGTTGTCGAATTCAGATGTTTCGATGAAGTTTTTGTTGGAAAATTCTTTAAAGTGAAACGTCGGGATTCGAAGCATTACTTCAATTCGTGGAAATTCCATTCGAAACCTGTCGGCACGTGCAAACATAGCTCGCAAAAAGGTCGTTCTCCGTCTGAAGATATAATTTCAATATTTCACAGATTAAAGTGATGCTTGAGAAGGATACGAGCAGTCAGGCGTGCGTCTCATCCGAATCGTGTATGAATTTCTTCAACATCCTCATCCCACCGACTTCTATGAGCAGCGTCAGCTTATCAACTGATACATCAACCATGAATGAGGTTCAAGCGAGTACAAATTGCTATAAAACTTAATTTAAACACTTTTAAGATGAGAATGAAAAAATGTTTAATTGATTTCCTGTTTTCGAGTAGAATCTTCTTTGTTCGTGAAAAGTTTTTTTATGTCGCAAAAACCATTGCATAAAATGCGATATAACAAATTTCCTAAATGGCCTAAAAATGAAAACAAAAACACTTTAAGAAATTACAGAAAAAACTTACGGTTGTTGTTGCTTGAATCTTGACTAATTGAACATTGTTGGAAATCGAAATTCCCTTTTTTGCTTCATGCTTTGCGCCCATCTAGTGGAATTAAAAGTTTTCCTTGGTATGAATGAATTTGTTGGTGGCGAGAGAAATGTGAAAATGGTTTTTGTTAACAGAGTTTCAGTACACGGAACCAAAGATATTGATTGTGTGGAGCCGGTTTGGGTGGCAGACGTGGTGGAATATTGAAATTTGAACTGTCTATATCTGGAAAAAAAACCCGGGAACGAGAAGGGTGAAGCGAACTTTTAATAAAAAATGTCTTGAGCGCTGCCGTCGTGAATTTTTCGGCACCTCAACGCCATCCATAAATTATTATAATTAAAAGATGCTTCTTCGTTCTCTTTCGCCACCAATTTGAATGAAAACGTATCGATGAAATATTGCGTTCAATAAAAGTTAATTTAATCAGAATTGATGATACTTTTACCGCATTGTATCTAGTGACAATGAGAGATTGAGTTTTTAGCACCGGCTGACGTAGGTTCAAATAATTGAACCCTTTTTCATCAGTCTTTCAATTTTTGCCGTCTTGGTTGTAATGAGAATTTTTTTCTTAATTGAGTTAATAATTTCCATCGTGCTCGCCTCTTTTCCTTAAAACAATTCCAAGCTTTAAATTAATTTAATTTGCCTTCTGTGCGCCACGAAGAAGACGGTGAAACTCGTTGAGCGGCGTTCGACAGCTTTGCTTAAAACTCGAAAGCTCCAGGCTCGGCCAAAATTAGAATCTCCAGTGTTACACAGTCGCTTTATTCAAATGAAACTGTTTATTTCTTGATAAATTATTTATGTTGTTTTTCATTATAATTCATTTCAATGCTTTCATTCCAATTTATTCTCTGCGTTCACTTCCGTTCCCAAAAGAATCGGGCGTAATGATAAGCTGGAACATTTGTGAATGATGGTGAAATATTTATAAGTTTTGAAAGCTTATTTAAAGCTTTGTAAGATTTTTGTAAGTTCTGTGAAGCTTCGGCAACAGTGTAACAGGTTCAAGTGAACAGTAATATTTTTAGTCAAGAAATGAAGTGTTCGACAGATTGCACGATAATTTTCTTTAAATAAGAAGCTTTTCAAATTTTTTAAAAGCATCGATTTAAATTTATAAATTGTTTTAAAAGCTCATAATCTTGATTCTTCCAAAGCTTTCCACAGCTTTTTCGATTTGTTAAATAAATCAATAGTTAGATCACAACGAATTTTTTCCACAAGTAATCATTATAAATTACCAGAAAA
>JPYR01000543.1:27431-52510 GCA_000775305.1 Belgica antarctica | reverse complement strand
TCTAACCGTGATTATTTTATTTATCAAAACACATCCAATAAAGCTTCATAATTGAACTGCTGTCTATGAGCGCCGACTAGGCTGATTTATTTCTTTGGCTCTGCGGTCGCGGCATCTGCCAAAGCGCTCTTGATGCCGGCATTCTTCATAAGCACATCGATGAGTTCGCCGTTCTGGTGCATTTGAAGGAGTATATCACAGCCACCGACGAACTCTCCGTTGATAAAAACTTGCGGTATTGTCGGCCAGTTCGATAATTCTTTGACGCCTTGTCTAAGCTCTTCGTCGATGAGAACGTCATATGAGTCGTATTTGACGCCGTGCATCCTCATGATTTGCACAACGGCGTTGGAGAATCCACATTTGGGAGCCTCGGGGTCACCCTGGTGATGGTTGACACATGTTTAGATTACGCCGGGCGTGCGAATTCAAGATTTTCTCACCTTCATGAACACCACGACTTTGCTTTTGTTGATCCACTTTTCGATGTCCTTGGCTTCTGTGACCAGAGCACTGCACTGCATCCGCAAGAGTTGGCGGCTGTTGTTGCGAAAAAGATGTGACGAGATGTTTCTGATGAGGGAGTTCATCATGGATGCTAAGAAATTATTGGTTCACTTGTAAAATTTTGTTATTGAGAATTTTGTTTCTCTCCCCTTCGTCTCTAGTTGTTCGCCCCTGAACATGAAAATTGAATTTAAAACCGTTAAAAATTTGTGAGTTTTGTCAATCGTTGAAAGCTTTCATTAAATTTTATAATTTAATTGACGATTTAAAACATTTCTTCATGAAACTCTTGAAGATTTTAAGTTAAATATCAAGAAGGCAGAGAAATAAAAGTCTAATTCATCATTATTATGATCAAATCCCACTGAAGCTTTTGCCGCTAAGTCTCTCTCTGTGTTTGTGAGAAAAAGCTTCAACTGAAACTTCGGTTAACTTCGTAGAGCTTCTCAGTGTTTGCTCGGCGAGGACGAAAAGCTCGGAAAAAAAATTCTCTTCAGAAGAAAATCGGCAGTGAGCGGGTGTAGTGAAATCACATAGTGCGGAAACTTTTGATTCAAGAAAAATCTTTAAAAACTGTAAAATTGTACATTTTTCATACTAAAGTTATCACTTAAAGCCAATTTATTTAACTTTGGACAGTTTACCGTTAAGCAAAAGTGTTTTCGTGTGATTTTTCGACCGAAATTCGAGGAAAGACGAAAATTTTCAATGTGAAGAAAAAAAATTACCATTGAGAGAAAAAAGGAACTTCAAAGTGAAGTGAAAAGGTTAAAACTTTGCAGAATTTCGCTGGAAATTTGTTCATGGAAGTTAATAAAGCAACAGAAACAACTGAAAAGTAATGTGAATAATCGAGAAAAGTCATAAAAGAGAGCTCGAGTAAAAAGCTCAAAGTGAATTTTCCTTCCGTCATTGGAAAAAAGTTTTTTTTCACCCCCATCTCGACGGAAAATTGATCGAAAGTGGGTCGACAAGCACAATTTCGGATAAAATTTTGTGAAATCCAAGGAGAAGTAATTGTTAAAAGTGGAAAAGCTTTCTCGGAAAAAAGGCTGAAGAAAAATTCGATAAAAAGGATTTTTCCCTGCAATCGATGAAATTCTTTTCTCTCCTGATGTGTGTGTATGAGTGTGTGTGTGTGTGTGTGGGAAACATATTTGCTTTAACCTAGAATAAGAAGAAGATAAAGAATAATTAGGAAATGCCAATTTTTGTGCTCTTTCTCCCATTCCATGGCGTCCCTTTACTCGAAAAATTCTTTTCGCCTCCACTTTGTCCTCGCCATTTAAAATCGAACAAGGATACATCGGATCGGCTAAGGCTAATATATGGTGCTTCGTTGAAAGTTTATCAATAAAAAAATATTTATCACAAGGATACAACTCGCTTCTGACCCACCCAATTTTCCTTTCCCTTTTTCGATCGCTCTAATGCCGTTTTATTGACGGTGTAAAGATCTCTTAACCTGTCGCTTAATGCAGTCAAGAAAAACCCTTTTCATCGACGGCAGGCTTTGGTGTGTTGTGCAATTGAAACAATGACGAAAGCTTTATGCGCGGCTCTACGGGGACAAAAGAAGTAAAAAGTTATGTGTGCTGCTCTCCACCAAATCGAAGGAAACCCGTTTTCATGTTGTGCTGCCATTTTGGCCGAAGGCGACACAAATGTTCAAACTTTTCCGCCTTTCAGTTGAACTAATTTCTTTAAAGTTTTTCACGCTGCAGCAAAAAAAACCAGTGAAACGTCTTTTTTACTCGAAGTGTTTGCTTTGAGAACTTCGAACTGAAATTTTCTTGGGAAAGGCCGTCAAGTCATGTTTCGCAGAACTTTTCATCAAAAGCTCGGGCCTCGGAAGACAAAAAGCGATGTTTCCGAAGAAAGAAGAAAAATTTAAATTCAAAAGGAAATTTCTCTGTGGATTTTTTGCTTTTCCTCCCGTTCAATATTGATTATTCTCATTTTCTTTTTCTCTCTCTGCTCGACTTTGATTCTCTCCAACTTTTCCTCTCGATTGGCATAGTCCTACATTTAGTTTTCGTTCGACTGCTTTTTCGCCTTTCTCAACTGCTTCAAACATTATTAATTCGAGCCGAAAAAGTCTACCGAGTGAATCGGAAAAATGACGGAACGCGGTGTACGGGAAAGGTGATCGAAGAGCTTCTAAATCTCAGCCGTCACTATCAATCACTCAAGCAGCGAATTAAGCGAGATTTGCGAGTTGACGAGATGAATTCATCATCCACAATTGAAGTGAGACATGAAAGCCATTGACAAACGAACTTTGTTGCCACTCGGTGGATGTCGGCAGTGAACTTAATTAATTTATGCAAAGTGTAGAATCACCCACCAGGGGACTTATTACGACTCGAAGATATAAAGTTATGCCCGTAAGCGGCAATTTCCAAAGGATTAAGAACTTAAGTTGCACAATGTTTGTGAATCAAACGTAAAGCTCTCGTGCTTTTTTCCGGCCTGCTGTAATCTCATTTATGGAACGTGATGCAAAGGCACAGATAGAAAAGAATTGATTTGAGCCTTGAAGGAATTGACTAGAGCTTGTTGTTGAAAAGGCGCTGTGCAAGTGTCGTTGCTGAAAGAATGACGCTAGAAAATTTTAAAAAAAATTATAAGGTTGAGTTTTGTTAGATTTCGTAAATGAATCTAAAAGTTTCAAGCATTTTAGAAGCTTTAGAAATATTATTTCGAGAGAATTTGAAATTAGCAAGATATGTTTGAAAACTTTCAAAAGCTTTTTAAAGTAATTTTCTAAAACCTTTAAGTCAATAAGAAAAAACATTGTTTAAAGCTTTTTTGAAAACTTTTTAAGCTTCTAACTTCAAAGTTCTTCTAAATTATAGTTTTCAAAAAGCATGTTGAAAGCTTCAAAAGATATTTGAACTGATCAAAATGAACATTTAAAGATATTTGCTTGCAACTCGACCTCATAACAAAGTCTTTGTTGTTGTTGATTATGTTTTATTACCCCTCGACAATTGTCATTTATGGGTTAACAAAGTCTTTGAAAAACCAAAAAACTCCCTTGGAGGCGATTTCACCCCGAAAACATGAACTCAAACTGCATTCGAAGCAAAAGAAAATCGAAATTTGAGTTTTTTCAATGCGGCTGCCTGTGCGGTGGTGCGGAAAATTCAATTCGGAGTGCACTTGCACTCAAATTAATGAGCGAGAGAGAAGAAATAGTTTTCGCATTAGCCAGTGAATAAGCGCAATTTTTTGTTTTTCTAATTCATCTGCATTGTAATTTCCGTGGTTTTATCCTTGCTCATTATTTTATTAATATTTAAAAATGAAAGGCAGGCAACACATAACCGTGGAGGTGAATAATGAGCGGGGAGAAACGTTGCGTGATACTCGGAAATGTATTTGACGGAGGCATATTCGAGTTAATTTACTCAACTGCATAAAAAGCTTTTTGCAGTAGTTTCTCGGGCTTCTCTTGTTTGAAAAGCGCCATTCGACTTGGGATCGTCATTGTTTCTCTTTCGTGTTTGTTTGCCAGTAACATGTCCAACATTTGCCACACAAAAAAGGGAGAAATTTACCAGTCAAATTATGCGTCTGCGAAAGAAGACGATTTTTCAAGGACTCTGATGGCTAGAAGATTGAAAAATACTTATTTTGAATGTCAAATTGAGCTTTTTTGGAGCTTTTCCGACGTCTTTTTAGATTATTTGATTTGAACTTCGAGCATTGTCTTGAACTAAAGTTGTCGCTGGTGCACTCAAAAAACGCTACGCTTTTCTTGAGTGAAAAATGTGACACATGTAAATACACACACAAACTCGAACATAACTCAATACGAGTTTATTAAATGTTATGGCCCTTTTTAAAGCCTTCTGCCATTTTTATATCGAACGCAGCGACAAGAAAGCTCCCGAAAAGTACACTGACGAAAACGGAATGTTCTTTATGTTCCGTGCATGCGACATAAATTTTTAATAATTTTTTTACTTTTCTCTGACTTTCAACGTGAGTTGGACGTACAACTCCGTGAAAATGGTTAATTTCATTTACAAAATGCCACTCCACACTTGTTTGCACATTGTCGCAGACGTTTTTCTCGTGTCATCATCGAGAGTTTGCTGCTTTGTCGTCTCCACTGTGATCGAGCGACGTTTCGGTGCGTTGGACCGAGCAGAGTTCTTACCCAAGACGTGTAGAAGCGCTGAGTTTTCTTTTTGTTCCGAGCATTAGCAGCACAACGAGAACATTTTTTTCTATTGGTGTGTCATTTTTCTTATTCCAATGTTGTTGTTGTTGATGTCTCTGAAAAATTAAAGAAATTTTTCTTTTTTCTTCTTGTTACTTTTTTGTCGATTCTCCGCCAGCGCCAAAGTACGCATGTCTGAGTACTCAAGAAGTTCTTATTTTTCGGTATCAAACACGAAAACGATGGCTCTTTGCTTGTGCCTCTTCAAGGCAATGTCTTTTTTTTCTTCCGTCGTTAAAGATTCAAAGGCACAGAGAAGCAGCGAAGAAGAAACGAAAACTGTAAAAAATGGAAAAAGCTCGAGGATGCGAGGGAAGAAGCTTCCAAGCGGCACTTTCGACACGATAAATTCATTTTCGCTGTTACGATGAAGCCTTTTTGCATGCGAAACAACATCAAATTGCAAGTGTGCGTCCACTTACGAGCCAATTGTTGTTGAGAGATTGCTTTCGCTTTGTTCCGCAAATTGGAATCTCCAGCAGCGTTGTCATTGAAACCTCGACAACATCATTACCTCGACCATTATGTTCGTTTCAATCTCTTGACCAAAAAGAAATTCGATTTCTAAGCTATTTCTAAGCGATTTCTAAGCTCGATTTCTCGGTAAAATTTAATTATTTCAAGAAAAATCTGCTCCTCTTAATGTCCCAGATCGTCTGCTGTACCATGAACACCGAGAAGCACCAGCAAAACGGAAATTAAAGTATTATTTTCACTTTTCAGTGGCTTTGTGGATGCACAATTTGGTGGAGAAACTTTTTACGGCCACTTAATTTCGGGAGCTTGTGTGGGTGTTTGCGATAGACAAATCAGTTTCAATATTCAGTTTGCAAATATGAAAGGCCTTGTTTCGGGGGAAAAATAAAAGCAAAACACCAAAGAGAGCGAAAAGATTCTGGTAATTTTTTATATTTTGGCAAACTTGAACTGCTTTCTCTCGCACAACATTTCTCTCCGCATTCTCGTGTCAAACGATTCCTTTTATTTCGGCTAATCGATGAAGTTTCAATGTGCTTTTCTCTTCAACTCGCTTCTCAATTGAGTTCTGTGCCTGCAATGCCTTCGCGATTACTTTGCACTGGTTTCAAGTGTTCAAGTGATATGCAAGGTGTTCGGTTCACCACACCGCAATAAATTTGAAACTAATCCGAGAAGTCGGAGAAATCTTCTCAGTGTCAGTAACGCTGGCAACTAACGCAATCGTTGCTACGACGACACCCGCCAAGGAAACCGAACACTGATGCTGTTCTATTTCTTATCCACGAGTCTTTGAGGCTAAATATTAAATTTCAAATCCACTCACTCGTTCACTTCATGTGACTCGACTGAAATGCAAATGATACAAACGAAAATAAAACCTTCGAACTGAGAGCTCCAAAGAAAAAGGAAAGAAAAGCTTTCATTCATATGCTTACATAATATCGAGAGAGTTTTCTTTTTCATTACCATTAAAGCCCTTTTGTTGGTGGATCGAACACAAACAAGCTTGAGCAACGTGAAGTGAATAATTTATCGCAGTTCAGCTCTGTTCACATTTAAATGATCCAAAGTGATGGTCAGAAGAAATCAAGAAACTTCTGAAAATTATGATCTCAAGTCGAAGTTTAAATCTTAACAAAAGTCGTTAGCATAAACGGGGCCACTTTCGGACCGGACATGGTGTCGCGCTTAGGGAAAATGTGCCGGTCTTTTCAGTTGAAACATGAAGACTAGGAAAATGGAATAAATTAGAAGTTGGTAGGTCAGGGAAGGTTGTTCGCAAACATTTTGTTACGTCTTCTTATCGCTGAACCATCTTCGACACAATCTTCGGCCACCTAGCCTTTCGCCACGTAGGGCACATTCTTTCCACCCCGGAATCAAGCCTCTACCCTGAGAAACCCTGAGGTGAACAATTTCCTCAACTTTGGAGAGAAAAATTGTAGAAAAAATTGCGCAAACACAACCCGCCAAAGGTCTACAATCATAATTAACCCACTGGTTGGTGGTCACAAAACTCTCGAAAAACAAAGCGGAAAGTATTCGGCCTTCGTTATGTAAATTCACGTCACATAATCGTAATCGATTTTTACTCAAAACTCGTGGAAAGAACTTGCTAAAACATTTTTCCAGTAAACACTTCATACTAGACTGAACTCAAATTTTAAAATTATTTTTCAAGTTTTCAAAATTAAAAATTAAAAGAAATTAAAATTTAAACTTTTTTATAAAGTCTGAAATATTGTTTGAAGTAGTCACTGCTTTCACCGTCTTCCCTTTCACCGATAAATTAGTTTCTAGTAAATTTTTATGGTCTATTTATAGTTCATGAACTGAAAATATCAAGAAATGGCATTAAGCACCTAAAAGTGGAGAGATTTCTGCGATAAATTCGTTGCTTATAGCCAAAATCGCGTCGAAATGCCAGCAATTGGGAAAACATCACAGAATGCTTGACACAGACAATACTGCCGACTCTGTAGAGTTGAAACGAGCTTCGCGGCCAACCTAAATCGATAGACTCGCTGGGCGTCGTAACCGAATGGACAGTTAATTGCATTTATTCAATGGAATTTATTGCGGTTTTGCTACGATCGATGGAAATATCATCGATTCAACTCGATAATTAGACACTCTTTAAGTCAAAAGCTAGGCACAAGTCGCGCACACACTTGCAGCGGGCAATAATTCGATTCAATTTGTGGAAACCAAATATCCACCCCCCCTATGAATATAAGAAATGAATAAAATATGAAATTGAATGAATATAAGCGGAGAGTATTTTAATGGCAGGACATGGTGTCTCCACCACCACATACACACTCTCATGACTCATATCGAAATGCTACAAAGCATTTATGTGGAAAATACATATCATCGATCTGGTGGCAAAGGCCCCTAGGGAAAGGAGTAAAGCTCCGAATCCTAATAACAGGATCACCTTGAACCTCCGCACTTGGCGAGGCATTTGTGGAGTGCTAATTGTGAGGCCAAAGGTTTACACAACACAACCTAGGCGCTCATGAACGCTCAATTTTTCGAATTTCCTGGAAAGGGTCGCGCATTGTGCGTGATAAATTATTGGCTTTCAATCATTTGCATTATTCTCTTCACCTCCGAATCGATTTGGGGACGACGCAAAGCAATTGTGTCGATGCAAAATATGAAAAAGGTTAAAGTCGTCAAGCGGCATAGAAAATGTACATAATTAAAAATATCGATTTCAACGAACGGTTCAGCGATAAAATGGGAAAAAATAGAAAAAATACATTATTGAATACTTGTTGCACCACGGAGTCTATATAAAGGCAAGCTTTAAAGGTCACAAAAGGTTGATAATGTGCTTCAGAAAGTTGAAAAATTCATGAGTTTTTTATGTTCGGTTGGACATGTGTTCATTGTTGGCGACTAGAAATTAACGATCAAACCAAGACTTGCCAGTCAAAACTTCTAATCGACAACGCTGAACGTAGAGTAAGCAAGCCCACAATCGACCACGACACTCCAAATATTTATGAAACGATGATTGGGAGGTTTACTCAACTTAAGCACTTAGTATTAAGTTACTTGCGGCCTTTAGTGCTCTACTCGGGCGCGTGTGTGTGTTTGTGCCTGAGCCTTGGATGCGAAAACGTCTAAATTTAAACTGAAAAAGGCGTTTTCTCCTTGGTGGCGATGTTGTGTGTTTTTGTTCAGGTATCTTACATAAACATCTAAGTGTTTTAATCAGACATGTTTGCATGTCCTTTTTGGCCTTTCTCTCTCTCGTCATTCATATTTTTTGCGCGGTGCGCTTGAGAAAGAAGAATAGCCCGAAAAGAATAAAACTTGCCTTTCTCTTCTCCAGTTCCGACATGTACAACTTCGTGCTATAAAAAATTCTATGTTCGGCTTATAATTTTGCTGCTGTTTCGTGGTTAAATAAATTATAGTTAAATACGAGGAATGTGCCGTTCTTGGTAATACACTCAGGATCTCGGCGAAGGAAAAAAGTTTTCGCTCTCTTCGCCGCCGTGGAATCGAAATCCAGTAAAGTGAAATGCGAAATAGCGAGGAGAAAAAGGCGAAATGAACGTAAAATAATTTGCTCAACGAACGAAGCTCATGAAAAAGTTTTTCGTTTGCCGTTCCACACAGCATGAAAAAAGCTCTGTCGGCATCAAATCGTGTCCGAAAGAATTTTTTGAATGAAAGTTTGTGCGAGAGTGTTGGCGCATGTGTAGAGTGACGTCATGTTCAGGGGGATAATTGAGGAATATTGCGGAAAGTTGAACGATTTTGTGATGTTGTCTAGGTTTCAGTTCCAAAGCCAACCCGTCGCTCGAAACTTTTTCTCGGAAATGAGTCTGTGAAATGTCTATGACACCATCTCTTCCCCCCGGAGACCTAATTAGGGATGAATTAGACCCTTTATCGATGACGAAAGGAGAAGACACGTTATTCCTAAGTGATTGAAATTAAGTGAAAAATTTTCTGTGTCATTGCAGTTGATAGCAAGGAAGGGAGAGAAACAGCCATAAAACATTCAAGTCGTGAAGTGATATTAATTACAAAACCAAGTAAAAATAGTGAGAGAGCCTCAGCACAATTGATTACGCAAATTTTAACGCACTAAGCTCCCGGAAAATAACATTTTACATACACACACGCTTCATGCCGTCAGGAAAAGTGTTTTAATGCATTTCTTTTGAAGAGTCTTGCTCTGTGCACCTGGAAACGTCAAGCCGTTCGCAAAAGCAACTTACTAGGATATAAGTTCACTACGTTTTGCGTTCATTCAAGTGGATAATTTCGTTTTTGTAAACGTCCTGAACAAACAGTGAGAAGCGTCTATAGATAATAATATTCATCATTATTTCGCTTTGGATATTTGATACATCAACAACCTTCATGTGCCCCTTGTGAGTATGGTTCAACAATTTTTTAGTTGATTAAATTGCGCTTCACGCCCAAGTGTTCCGTGGGATTTGGCTGCCGCTTAGGCACTCACAGTGGAGCTCAAGACCTGTCACCGACAGGGGCCGATGGGACAGTTCTGCCTTTTTTTGGCAAATTTATTTGCACATCCACGAGTGTCGTCAACTTTGAAAAGCTCGAAATTGAATCAACCCACAAACTAGGTCAAAGTTCCTTTATGAACCCTTTTCATGAAACTCTCGACTAAATGAGAAATTTAGAAGGCCAAAGCCCATTAACTGGAGAAATTGAGACGTTCTGATGCTATCCCAACTTTATTGAGTACAAAGAACACATCAACTCTGAACCTCAAAGCTCTTAAAAGTTGTAAATCAACATCATCGAGAATAATTACATCAAAAAGGTGGGGGCGAGAGCGGCAGAAAAGTGCTGTGCCAGGAAGTAGGAAATATCTGTGCTGTTTTCCTGTTCCCCCTTCACAGCGCAATGCTATCAGCGATGTTGTCAAACACCAACACAAACAATGCTTGCCGAAAAATCTGTATTCAAGTAGCTTTATCTCAAAGAAGCTTTGAAGTGAAAAGCGCTCCGATGAAGAAAAAGCTCGAGCGGTGCCAGTGGAAAGATATATTGCTGTGAACATTCGCTTCCTTTTTCCACACTTTATGACTGAATCTGAATGCTAATGTATCGCATCGCGTTCACTCACCAATTTCCAATATCTTTCGCTGCATAAAAAATTCACAACATAAAACTTCAATAAATCAACAAGGCTGATGGAGAGAAAAAGCGAGAAAAACTAATCGATAGCAGTCGTGTTAATTTTCATCAGGCTAACGCACGAGCTCGTGTGTGTCGGTGTTTGTTGACTTGGCAAGTGAAACGAGTTAATTTCTCCCAATTGACCCATTAAATCATGTCCAACTGCGACTTAGCATCACGTGTTCATACTTCTTTTACAACGCAACTTTACGTTATTAGGTTCAATAATTCGCGATGAATAATTCATCGTTTAATGAACAACATGTAAAAAACCTTCCGAAATAGAAACAAATTTGATCCATCATCCCACATCGACGGAATCCATTTGTTTTGTTCCGGAGAAGAAAAACAAATCGAAGACAATGTATGACGAGAAAGCTTGAATTATTGAAGATGCTGAAGGCGTCACGGCTTTTACACTTGAGTTGATAGCAGATTACTTTGTAATTCCATCTTTTGGGTCGGCAATCGCTTTTCCGAGAAAGAATTTGGAAGAGTTTGACACAAATTGATCGAAGTTGGTCCTTTTCAAAACGGTGCAGCTTCGCAACTTTCTTGCTTAGAGACAAAGATTTTTTAATCAAGTGGCAAGTAATTTCTTTCGGAAAAAGCTTTTTTAACGAAGGGAAAAACTTTTTTACTGTGCAAACTTAAAAGCTCATTTTTTAAACAAAAAGCTTTTTCATTGGTCAACAGAGCTTTTTAAGCAAACTGGTATGAAGCTTTTCTACACAACAGCCAATCTTTATATGCGAAGTGCATTAATCAACTGTGCAAACATGTTCCCGCAACACAGCGCGACAATCTTTTTAATTATCCGCCTAGCCACGGCCAAATGTTTGAACAAAAACTTCGCTGCACGGTCATAAAATTAACGATTTCTTCTTTTCCTTTCTAGAAACTTACTCAATCCACAGCGTGGGTGGCTATTGTCTATCGGAGGGGCACCATCACGCATGCAACTATCGCAACTATAATTTTTTATATCAAAAGTGCTTTATCACACATTCAAAGTAAGTGTTAACACTAGCGTTATTGATTTTGTGGCGACTGATTCTAACCAAAGAACCTCGTTGAAGGGCGGTCATGAGAAATTTCGAATCACACCGGAATGTTCTGTGTCCCAGCCGTGTAGCCGCGATTGTTCTCGCTGCGATCCTGATTCCTATTAGTTCGGAAGGACGGTCTACAACCGTCCCAATAAGCCCGTGGGATTTACTGAGTAGTGCGGATCTACTCAGTGGTCCATTATTATTACATCATTGTTAGCAGGTAAGCGCGACTCTGCGATGGAAATGTCGTCACAATGGTGAAAAAAATTTGTCACTGGCGTGTCAATAATCGTTATTGTCGTCAAAGTGTCGCATAGCAGCCGAATGTGGAATATACGTGATTGTCGAAAGACGCTGTTCGTGTTCGATTCAAGGCGGTTCAGCATTGTGACACACTACATTTAATAGATTTCTGAACCGAATAGGTGTTTGAACTGTGCTTGTGACTTACAGAAAACGAAAAAAATAATAAAGGCCTTAGAATACTGAGGCTCTCATCGTGGCTGTTATAGACAATGTCCGACGACTCCAGTTCGTTACTTGAGGAAGAACGTAGCTTGTTCCGTCCCTTCACCCGCGACTCACTACTGGCAATCGAAGCCCGCATTGCTGACGAACTAGAAAGACAAAAGGAATTAGAAAAGAGGAGAGCCGATGGAGAGGTAAGAGAACCGCCACTTCCACGAAACCAGTTAATTTCGGAAATTCAGTTTATCGCGTTAACCGTATCCATACTGTCATCCATGACAACAAAAAAGTCTCATTTTTTAAAAATTTCTCATGAAACCAAGCGAATCACTCATGTAGCGACGACGAATCTGCGAAATCAATCATTGTCGGATTCAGATGAAGGCTCTCTCTGAAGAGTGCAATCATGCGTTGAACCCGAGAAAAATCGTCCCAATCCCCGGTAATGTCAAGGAGTGTTTGTTATTTCAACCCCGTTTTGTTTCTCGGAAAAAGATTATTTTGAACGTGAAGCATGTGAACAAACAAACGGATTAATTATTTATGGAGTTCGCCACAAAATGAAGCGGAAAATGTCGACATAAGCATAAACTTTGACAGAAGAAAGAATACACATGGCTGAAGTGTGCCTTTAGGCCGGAGAATGTTCTTAATTGTCTCTAATCGAAAAACTTTGAAAAAGTTGACAAATTTAACTTGAAATTCAAACGCCTTGTTGCCATTGGCACACTCCAGCATGGCCATTACTAAAACAACAAATTTATTCTCCGCTATCAATAAAAGATTTCAAATTTTCTCCCAACTCTCATCACCTTGGATACTTTTTTTGGTTTTATCTCTGACTCTGTGACTTTATGCCTTCTGCTTTAATTTTATATGACCAGCATGAGCCACAGACAGCGCTTTCATCCCAAAAGTCTCTCATTGTCGTGCTCTCTGGAGCTGTTTTTCTCATTTCCTATCGCCCGGACTTTGGCTTCAACGTCGCCGCTGTTAAGTTTTCAATTTCGAAAACATTTTCCTTCAGGACTTGAATGTTTCACGTGTTTGCACAGTCAAATGTCTTTACTGCCCCAAATTCCACCGTTCTAGGTTTCAATTAAAGCTTTGAAATTACTTTTCGACAACATAAGGATCTCCATCAATTCTCCTTCACAACGACGACGGCAGGCAGACCTTTTCTTAATTTCGATCTGCGTTTTCTTCTTCTTTGCCGTAGTCGTTTTAACATTGACTGACTTCCCTGTCATAAAATGGAGCATAAAATGTAGGGCACAGCAAAGGCTGACAAAACTAATGGGTTTTTAACCGTTCAGTGCACAGATTCAATTTTATTCACTATATTAAGTTTGATAAAGTGCTGAGTGGGCGCCATCGGATACCACCTCGTCTGCTGGTGCCCTTCACACTCGCTTCGACACAAAAAATTATCCCGCTGCAAACGATTATTCTGTTTACGTGATTGCATCTGTGAGTTTCAAATAAATTTTTTGAACAGCTCTGCCCTACCCTAATGTCGCCATTTTCATCTTAAAAATATTTCATCTACAATTTTCCAAATAGAAAAACGAGTTCGTAACGGATACAAAGTTTTGGTGTGCTGTTTAACGAGTGGGGGTGGAATTTTCATTTATTTCTTTACATTTAACATTAAAATGAACCTAAAAGTGTAAAAGGCGTATGCAAATTTAGAACTATGAGCAAATTTTGGGTGATATAAGCCTAAACTCACTTCAAACTTTCTTGGTTCACTCAAAATTTCCTTGAGCGCAAAAACTGTCCATTGTGCTTCCCACGATTCAAACTACACCTGACCTTTGTGTATTCCCCATGATGTTAAATCGAAATCGGATTAATCTCATTGAAAACTGGGTCAAACTCAAACAGAAAGAATCCAAGACTACTCGAGGTGGAAAGTTCACTTCACTTCACAGTGAAACAATTTTACTTTTCCAAATTTAATTTTGACGCCAAAAGCTTTATTTTGTCCTTTTTATTTGATGTATCAATCTCTCTCTACAAAGCCGATGTTGTGTACATTTGTAAATAAACTCATTTTGTGTTCATATCAAAATGCAAATATCGTTAAATCTTTATTACTATTTGTTCTTATGATTTTATGAGCCATGCTGTGGAATATGATGAGTTAACTATAAACTAATTGGCTTTCAATGTATAAAACGTGATTGTGTTGAATTTTTGAGTTTTCCTTTTTTCGTGCGATCTCGAGACTCTTAGAAAATGTGTTGTCCGGCCACCACTGCTGATGGCCGTGGCTGTTGAATTTATTTTGCTTTGAACAAAAAGTGTTTTATTGAATGTTAAAATATATTTCGTTTAATTTCTGTTTTAATCGCAGCAAATTTCAAACTCTAACAAACTTTTAAACTAATTCTTCGACCATACAAATTGTAAATTCATTGTTCATTACTTTCATTGTTACTATCGTCATTGTTATGTTGTTTCATTGGAGAAGGCTAAGCCAAAGCGTACTGCCAACAAGCGACCGGATTTGTGAGCGCCTTTTGTGCTATCTGCAATCAAAAGAAGAAGAGAATTATACGTTTTGGGTTACCTTCTCCTTTTTTATTTATGCATTATGATATCTGAAACACTTAGTTCGACCCTCTCATCCCTTTTTTATTGCTTAAAGAAAATACCCTCTAACTCCTGAACAATTTATGTATAAACGTTTTTCTTCCAGAGTGGTTTTGGCCGCAAGAAAAAGAAGAAAGAAGTAAGATCTGCAATTTATTTCGCCACAACCAGACAAAATCTCAAAAAATCTCAAGCAAATCAAAAGAAGAACAAGGCGCATTTCCATTGGTTGACTTTAAAATGAAATTAAAGACGGCGCTACTTTGACAACCGATTTGTTTTGATGATTTAATCAGCTTTTTTCACTTCTCATCTCTCGAAGTAAAAGCTTTTAAAATTGTAGACGTTCTTAGATTTATTCAATTTAGACGAATCTGGCCCGACTGAATCACAAAATTGAAGTAGATTGTTCTCGTATTTAGAATAATGCTATTTGTCTGCAGGTTGATTGCTGAAATTTCGTGGAACTGAAGCAATAAAAATGTTAAAGCGGCTTTGCTTGTGTTTCATATTTGTCGAGTGTAGCTTATCAACCGGGAGTTGATCAAATCAACTTGATTGTGAACATGATTGAAGCGAATTTGATTTGTAAATAATTGAAAACAGTTAAACTGTGAATTTCATCAACAATATAAATTACTTTAATCTCAATTCAACTCCCCAAGTATAAACTGCAGCCGAATTATTAAATTAAAGAAAGCTTTCAAAGCCTTTTAAGCTTTCAAAGGCACTTAAAAGCATTAGCCAAATTTTCAAATCAACCGTGTAGACAAATCTTTTAAGCTTAGCTTTTGTCATATACATTGCTTTTTTTTAAATTAGCTTCGTAGACGTTGAAGTTTTGAATTTATAGCTTTCCGAGTAATCGTTGCTGCCCAAAATATTTTCATTCATGATTTTGTTACAGCATTTGTTTGGAGAAGTAATAAAAAAATATGATTTTCCAAATTATTCTTAAGAAAAACATTTTCAATCGTTTGGCTACAGCTATGAGCTTCCTCCATTCGTATCTTTAACGAAATGTATCTACATTTGCTTCCGTAAAGTGCCACAGATGCTGAGAAAACATAAGCTTTGATAAGATTGAACAGAGTAATTGACAATAATTTGTTGCCACATTGAGAAACAGCTGAAAAGCGTCACGCAAATCCACGCCGAAAAAGCAAATTTTATGAAATTTCCGCTTAGACGATTTAAATAAACGAATTTCGAAATTTTAACACAACACAAATCTAAAAGAAATGATGGATAATTGATTCACAATGACACTGACACAAAAACTGAAACTAAAACTCGAAATTTTGATTCTTAGTTTTGTTATTTGGTCATAGATGATAGATGATAGTCTTTGATTTCTATGACTATGAACTGAAGAAGGCTTCGCCCCGGGGCCTTCCAGTGGTCAGTTCATAACATAAATTTGAAATAGTTTTTAGGTTTTTGAATCCAGAAAATGTATTTCCATACTCTAGAAACATTTTAGTTTGACTCAAAGCGCATTTGAATTTTGCCTTTGAAGTGTTTTGTCCGACAACTGACGTCCTTGCTTCCGTTTTTCTCCCCACAACTCAGATACGATATGACGACGAAGATGAAGACGACGGTCCGCAACCAGATCCCACGCTCGAACAGGGTGCCCCCATTCCTGTTCGAATGCAGGGAGGGTTTCCTGCAGAACTGGCCGCCACGCCTCTCGAGGATATTGATCCATTTTATACAAATCGAAGAGTAATTACAAAGGCCGCACAACGCACAACGCGGACACATTAAATTAATTCTTCATTTTCCATTCGCAGTCCTTCGTAGTTGTAAGCAGAGGCAAAGATATTTTTCGTTTCTCTGCAACAGACGCATTATGGCTGCTTGATCCGTTCAATCCAATTCGTCGTGTAGCTATTTATATTCTAGTTCATCCATTATTTTCGTTGTTCATCATAACGACTATCCTCACAAATTGTATATTAATGATAATGCCGTCGTCACCAATCGTAGAGTCAACCGAGTAAGTACACGCCAAACTGTTACGTAAGTTAGGACGAGAACAGAAAAGTTAAAGAAAATTAGCAAAAGTTTAATAATCAAATTTTACAGACTAGAATTTTCTTCCTTGTTCGATTTTAGTCCTTAGCAGCCATCATAGGCGAATAGTTTTTTATTAATGTCTGTGTTTTCTTATTATTACCAAATTCAATAACCAATCTAGGGTGATATTCACCGGAATCTACACATTTGAATCAGGTGTCAAGGTCATGGCAAGAGGTTTCATTTTACAGCCGTTTACTTATCTTAGGGATGCATGGAATTGGTTGGACTTCGTAGTTATAACCTTAGCGTGAGTTCTCTCAATGTTTATTCAACATAGATAATCATACGATAGAAACACAACAACAATCGATTAGACCGTCTGTAATCTCATAGTCTCTTAGAGCTTAGAATGTCAGTCGGAGTATCAAATTTTACTTTTCAACCGTTCGACAGACCGTGATTTTGACAAATTAAGCTTCGTAGATGTTTAATTATGTGCAAACTTCGAGGTTGAACTTCAAGTTTGTTTCCCAAAGTTTCTGACTTTTTATAAACAATGAATGACACCACCAACGTACCACCCACTTTTATTGATTGGCCACAACCGGAACATCATCCTTCGGTGAAACTTGTTCATGTTTGAATCTTCCAAATCCACTTGACAACTCTACTTTTCAAGGAAAGTGCATCACAAAAAATATGTTTACAATATGAACGAACATAAAAAAGTGTTGACTTCATAAAATTCTCCTTTTGTGGAAGCGAACAGTACAGTTTTCATACGCGGAAAATCGATAAAATGTCACATACCGCAAAAATATCAACTGAAAATTTATTTTATTCGTTTGTCAGTCATAAATGGCGGTCGAACAATATTTTTTCGATGTCTTAAATATGTTTCACGAACTGATTTATGCCGCGTTTGAAGGCTTCGAATGATGTCAAACGGATCGTGGCCACTTCAAAACTTCTTGAAATAGTTTGCGTCGAGTTCAAGCTATAATTAATGTTTTGCTTTTTTCACGAATCTAGTTACGTGACTATGGGTATTGATTTGGGAAACTTAGCTGCATTGAGAACGTTCCGAGTACTTCGTGCACTCAAAACCGTAGCTATTATTCCAGGTAAACATTTAAGTGCTTGATGAAGCCTCGCACGAACATGCAACTCCAATCTATGCTGAACAAATCTACAACGGAAAACCTTTTCCCATGTTTCAGGCTTGAAAACTATCGTCGGTGCTGTCATAGAATCTGTGAAGAATCTGCGTGATGTAATCATATTGACAATGTTCTCACTGTCTGTGTTTGCGTTGATGGGCCTGCAGATCTACATGGGTGTGCTGACTCAGAAGTGCATCAAGAGATGGGACGGCTCGTGGGGGAACTTTTCTCATGAGCTGTGGCAGCAGTTTTGCGACAACAGCAGTAAGTCATACGTGCCGAAGACGAACGTGTCGTGTCATTCATTTATGTCTTGTCATTTCAGCGAATTGGTTTTACGGTGAGGCCGAACCGTTAGATCCCCCGCTTTGTGGTAATTCATCAGGTGCCGGGTAGGTTTAATGAAACGCTGCTGAGATGTCAGTTTCGAGAGACTAATCTTATCTCCAACACCCGCAACCGTTTAGCACATGCGAAGAGGATTATATTTGTCTTCAGGGACATGGTCCCAATCCCAACTACGGCTACACAAGCTTCGACACATTCGGTTGGGCTTTTCTCTCCGCTTTTCGACTGATGACACAAGATTACTGGGAAAACTTATATCAATTGGTAAAGTTGACGTTTGACTGAGATGATGTTCTGTTTGAATGAGAAACTAACGAGGTCGTGAAGTCTCCCATGACGTCAATTACTTGATTACAGCACAGTTTTGCATGAACTCATTACGCCAGCCAATTACTGCTGTGATATTCAACGAAAATTTAAAAGCTTTTCATGCTGAAACTGCAGTAAATTAATTAAAAGCACATTTGATCGTCGCTTGGGACTCTTCATGACCACATTTGCTTCCATAGGAAACTGATTTAATTTAATTTTCTAATGATGATTTCGTTTAATCTTTATTTTACCTATGAAAATCAAATCTGAACTCTTCGTGGTATGCATTTAACAACGAAAAAAATCAAATAAATCAGGTGTTACGATCAGCTGGACCGTGGCACATGCTCTTCTTCATTGTGATTATCTTCTTGGGTTCGTTTTACCTTGTAAATTTGATCTTGGCTATTGTCGCCATGTCGTACGACGAACTCCAGAAGAAGGCCGAGGAGGAAGAGGCAGCCGAAGAAGAAGCTCTAAGGGTGAGAAATCACTAGACCAACCATGTGTGTGTTATGTGTGCATTCATGTATCAAACACTGTCATTGGGGCAAAGCAAAGAGACCGTTCAGAATACTTTTACCCTCCTTTGTAGCATAGAAAAAATCCCTTTTGATTATAATTCCTACTTTTCATGGTTTTTGGATTTTGTGTTCGATGTAAACGCCAGGGTCGTAGATGGTCTCGTGTTGGTACTTGCACAATAAGTGATGTGTTCACAAACATGCGTGAAATCAAACAAATTCCCTTGAAAACTTTCACGGAACCGTCTGTGCACCCTGCAATGTCCTTGATGTGCATATGTTTTAATCCTCCACGTCCAAGTGTTTGTGTGAGTGACTCTTGAATGACTCAAATCTTTTATACCAAATTACTGTCTAATCATAATATTATGGTAAGCTTGTAGCTTGTTGTTTATCTCCATGATTGGCTTTACTATTGTTACAATCTCGTGCACATTGTGTGCTGACGTTGTAATGCTTGTGCAATCAGCTTTTTATCCCTTTTGTCGAAGACTTGGCACTAAAGTGTCTTTTCATCCCCATGCAATCCCGGGATGATCGCAGGAAGCTGAAGAAGTCGCCCAGGCACGTCAAGCGAAAATTGAGCAGCATGCTGCGAATGCGGCGGCAGCAGTAAGTTCAAAGCGAGAAATCATTAGGGAAATTAAAGTTAATCCGTTATCCACTCAAAGGCTGCAGCAGCGGCTGAACCACCGCCAGAACACCATCTCGCCAAAAGTCCATCAGATTTCTCCTGCCATTCATACGAACTGTTTGTGGGTCAAGAAAAGGGCAACGACGACAACAACAAAGAGAAAATGTCAATTAGAAGCGAAGGATTGGAGTCGGTGAGCGAATTCACAAGAACATCAGCACCAACAGCTCTTGCTTCAGCTAAAGCACGAAAAGTGAGCACGGTAAGTATGAGAGAATGCTTTGCATGCTATATGAGTACAGCAAATTGACTTTTAGGTTTGTAGATAAAACTGACAACTGCCTTTTTCGGTATTCTATCAACCCGCACACTTTCTTTTGATAAGTTGCACTGAGACTGTCGTCAACTTTCATTTCAAACTTCCATAAATCACTCCATCGGAATGCCTTTCTCATGTAGCGGTGGTCGAATGTGACCCGACATCAAAAACAAAGTTTCATTTCATAATCACATTTTGATTTGAAGGGATCGTTCGCAAGATTGAGGGTCGTTGGAATATATTTTTGCAACCCTTGTTAAGAAGGAATTTTAAAAATTAACCTTTTGCTGTTCCTTATAAGGGTGCAATGGGGTGAAAAAACGTGTTTTGTGACAATAAACTTGGCCTGAACTTAAGTGTGATCACATTTTGACTGCTTTAAGTTTTTTGAAATTAAAGAAAACAAATTAATGCAAGCAAATTAAGGCCAAAACAAATTGTTTGCTTTTTCGTTGGGCCTTAATCGCTTCCTGCTTCTTTTTTGGTTCAAGACAGAATAGATTCAGCCCAATAAATGTGTCCAACATTTCTGCATCTTTATGACAAAAATAGCTAGAAAAAAACTTGTTTCATAAACAGTTAAGTTAAGCCAAAGTCATTTTTGCATCTATTTTCATCCCAGAGCAGTAATTATGGACCACAATATTTCCAGTCCAGTCAAATTTGAACCATGAAAAGTTAGTTTTGACCTAAATTCAAACTGTTAAGCAAAAAGATTTGACCAGTTTTCAAAACTAGGAGCCTTAAAATATTTCAAAGTTGGTTGAATCAATACATGTCTTGCTTCACGGGTATTTATTCCTGAAAATTGTATCGAATTCTCCCCAATTCCAACAAAGGCCGATCTTGTGCATGCACCCCAAATGAAATTATCATTCCACATTAAGCGTAGTTTGCATTACTCAGTAATTTCTTTCTCTGCTTATTTTCCTAATTCTACGCAAACTTTTCGACATTCTCTCTCGGTTAATCTCAATTTCTTTCCTTCACTCTGATTTTGGTTAACGTTAATTGAAAAGAGTCATGTTTACATTATGTGTGTGTAAAGTCAAGTTTCATTCAATACATTAAACGTTGAGGTAGTCATTCTATCCGAATCGATTTCTTCCTATCAAAGCCCATTTCAAAATTTTAGTCACTTGTTCAAATGCATTTTCGTTCAGTTTTCATTCAAACTCTCAACATATTGATTTTTCATAAAAGTAAGTCACGAACAAGTGTGAGATGAACAGTCAGTCTGAGGGCAGACGAAGGTAGGTAGTTAGACTTTTCAACTACTAAAACGACCTCATCATAGACTGAAGCAATGGCTTAGGAGCTAATTTAACACACAAATGCTAAATAGAAACTTTAAAAACCTAAATTTGAGAAAGACCAGGAACTTGCGACAAAAATAGAATGATAAAAATTAGGAAAATCTAAAACGAACCCATTAATTAAACATGACTAAGAGGTTCTAAGAGATGAAATTATTAAAATTTCTTACCACGCGCATATTTTAACCTAGATTATTTACTTTTTCCCACTTAGGCTTCGCTTTCCTTGCCGGGGTCGCCGTTCAATCTGCGCCGCGGATCCCGGGGCTCCCATCAATTCACAATCCGAAATGTGCGTCGAGGATTCGGAGTGCCTGGCAACGATCGGAAACCATTAGTATTACAAACATATTTAGATGCACAAGAACACCTGCCCTATGCGGACGACTCAAATGCCGTAACTCCAATGTCGGAAGAGAACGGCGCCATCATCGTTCCGGTGTACTACGCGAATCTTGGGTCGAGACATTCTTCATACACCTCCCATCAATCTCGAATATCGTACACATCACACGGTGATTTGTTGGGTGGAATGACGAAGGAGAGTCGGCTGCGTGGCCGATCACGGAACAGCCACGCCATCGTGCAGCAACCGACATCAGCTTCTTCTTATGCAGATACAAATCACAAGGGACAACATCGAGAATACGTAAGAAAATTTTCTCGTCTCTTCTGCAAGCAAGGGAGACGTGACCAAATTATTAGATGAAATAATTTTTCGATTCTTTGCCCTCGTATTTTTGCAGGAAATGTCCCAAGATTATACCGATGAAGCGGGTAAGGTGATTAAGGGCAGCAACCCCTTCATTGAGGAGCCTGCCCAATCAAACACCGTAGTTGACATGAAAGGTAATTGCGGGTGGTCTTTGATTACTTGAAACCAATCACAAACTTTGAATTTGTTTTAGATGTGATGGTCCTGAATGACATCATCGAGCAGGCAGCCGGACGTCACAGTCACGCAAGCGACCACGGAGGTGAGAAAAATTTCCCTTTTTTACCGCGACTTTCGTAGCTTAACTATTAACATTGACAATTTTTATGAAAAGTTAAATTTCTATTGATATCCATAACGTTCCAAAGAAGTGTATATGTTGTAAACAAAATTCTGTGTCAAAATCTTGTTCGTAGAAATGCAAATCTGTATCTTGTCCAAAATTATATCTTTTGTGGTTTGATGTATACATCTCTTTTGTCCTAAACTCTTTTGGGGGTCGTTCAGTAGTGATGTCTGGGGTGGGGAAAATTTGAAACTAAAAATTTTAGACAATGCTTGAACCAAATTAATCAAACAATGAATCGTGAAGGGATTGACATCACTTATGAACCAAGCCTGGCATGAAAAGAAATCCTGTCTGTGACGATGTTTTTATATTTAGTGAACTTGTCAGAAAGATCAACAAAAATTGTGTTTTCATAACTTTCTGTTGATATCCGCCCCTTTTTGTTTGACCATGTTTTTTGCATTTTGATGTGAAAGGGAAGAAGTCACAATCAGCGTCACCAAGTAAGACGAATTGTTAGTTGAGACTAATGATTGCGTTTGTTGACAGTTATCAAGGAATCTTGCTGTTTAATGGTTCAGAAGAAAAAGAAAATATTGTTATCTAATAGTTTCCGGTTTGATACACTTCAAACATTGAAGTCTATGCAAAAAAAAATCAAAAGAACTGCGATGTCTTTGTGACACTGCTAATGCAAAGAGTTCAGTTCAAAAGAACTTTTGAAGTTCAAATAATTTGTTGAAATGAATAAATCCGCAATAAAAATGCAAATAGCTAAGATTCAGTGTAAACCAACAATGACTCTGGTGTTGTTTGTGACTTGGAACTGCAGTGAGTGGTGGCAAGAATGACGAGAGATGTATAATCACAACAATGATCCATGATTTTTCATGATGTACATAAAGACTTTAAAGACTTTGTTTTGGTTTTCCTTTTGTATAGTCGTATATTTTAAAGATAAGATACAAATGGATATAATTTAATTTGGTTCAAAATATTGAAAATGGTTCTTTACTGTTCACCCAAGGTTTATGGTTTGATAAGAAATAATTAATATTGTTTTCAAATATAATTTCGTGAAACATTTAAACACAATTACGATGAGGGATTTAATGCAAGAGGTTTGTTTCCATGTTATTTTCTGTCATTATTTTAAATCGCATAAACATTTTAAATTTCGTTCTTCATTTTCCTTTAAAAAGATTTGAGAAAATATTCTTTTGATCAAGCGAAAAATGTCTTCCTTTGATACACATTAAATCAGTTCACAAACAACAAACAAATCAGTTTTAAATATTCACTTTAAAAATATCTGCAACTGCAAACAATTTTGAGAACAAGAAATTTGCATTTTAGTAGTTTTCGTCCATTCATTCACCTAGAGTTGACAAATTTGCACGAGTTTCCTTAGAATTTATGTCTAAAACAATTAAAAAATTGGATGAAACTTAACAAATGAAATGAAATTCTATTAAAATCTTTTGTTTGACACCAAAAGCTTGAGAATTTTTTTCACAAAATTTCAACCCAGAAAGAATTTTTCTCGCAATGTTGTGAAAAACTACGAAGAACCGTTGTTAATCTGTCCATTTCTGTTCTCTATTTCTACCTTGCAGTGTCGGTCTACTATTTTCCAACAGAAGAAGAAGACGAAGACGACGGGCCCACGATGAAAGAGAAACTCATCGAAGCGACGTTCAAGGGCATTGACATATTTTGTGTCTGGGATTGTTGTTGGTGCTGGCTGAAGATGCAAGAATGGATTTCCTGGCTGGTGTTTGATCCGTTTGTTGAGTTGTTTATCACGCTTTGCATTGTTATCAACACGATGTTCATGGCTATGGATCATCACAATATGAATCGTGATGTCGAAAAAGTCCTGAAAGCCGGAAACTATGTAAGATTGAATATAAGCGCAGAACTCAAGACAAGAAATAAACATTGAAACCATTTTAGTTCTTCACAGCAACATTCGCCATTGAAGCCACCATGAAGCTTGTCGCAATGAGTCCAAAATACTATTTTCAAGAAGGCTGGAACATTTTTGATTTCATAATTGTCGCGTTGTCATTACTTGAATTAGGCTTAGAAGGCGTACAAGGTTTATCTGTATTACGTTCATTTAGATTGGTGAGTATCGGGAACACTTTTTTCCCTTCTTCTCCAATTTTCTGCTTCCAATCTGCTCGATCTCGTTCAATACCCGACATCAATCACATCTCTTGCACGTCTCTTGCAGTTAAGAGTTTTTAAACTAGCAAAGTCGTGGCTGACACTGAATTTACTTATATCAATCATGGGCCGTACTGTGGGTGCCTTAGATAATCTAATTTTCGCTTTCTACCGCTAAGCAAAACAAGATTTTTTCACTTTTAAAGCTGAACATTGTTGGAGTGTTTAATAAAAGCTGAAATGTCACTCGGAAAATGGAAGCAGAAAACCGCCAACTTTCATTGAATGATCAAAACTTTAGCCACTTACCTTTCGTTTCGTTTTTTTTTCACAAAACTTTCTTCTCCTACCGAAAATTAGCTCCGAGTATTCAAATTAGCAAAGTCATGGCCAACATTAAATCTATTGATTTCGATCATGGGTCGAACGATGGGTGCGTTAGGTAACTTGACGTTCGTCTTGTGTATTATCATCTTCATATTTGCCGTTATGGGTATGCAACTGTTTGGCAAAAATTATCACGGTAAGTGTTTCGAGAGACCCTTCGACCTTATTGGTGTTGTATATTGATGGTACTTTGTTGATGGAATCTTATTATTAGTTGACCAAAGTTGTCTTTAGTTGATTCCACTTTAGTTTTGAAGTTTTCGAGACAAAGTTTCTAGTCTTAAATCACTCGTGTGGTGTGCTTCACGATGGTGTGTAAGGTAGAAGCCTAGTTTTGAACTTCTTTCCAACGCTTTATCTG
>JPYR01000543.1:0-23105 GCA_000775305.1 Belgica antarctica | reverse complement strand
GTAGTTTTTTTTGATGAAGCATCGCCCAGAAAGTGATTTCATTCATCTAGAAGCTGACAAAATTACCAGATTTTTTGAATTTGAAACATAAAGCACAGAAATATCCATTAAGCCTGATTTGGGACACAAAATTCAACCTTTAGTAAACTATTTTATCACGTTTTTCACGTTTTTGAACACCTAAATGACATTTTAAACCACAAATTCACCCACAAAAGCAATTTCTTGAGTACTCATTCGTGTTTTATGCTTTCGTTTGATCAATGCTTAAGGTGCTTATCAGTTCGAGGCCATCCGCAATCACATTTTCTCATCTCCACACTCGTTTTTGACAGAAAAACATTTTGTGTGGATGGCCGCGTCGCTTCTTGCATAACTGCTGATGTTAATGCTGCCAATTTTTGTTGTACATAACTTTTATGTTGATTAATTATCGTTTTCATGTGACCAACTTGTAACCATTTTAGACAAATTGATATGAAAATCGAACACGTACTTCCATTTCATCTTTTCCTTTTTATTTTAGGTTGTCGTCAATGCGTTGGTACAAGCAATACCGTCCATCTTCAATGTGCTTTTAGTTTGTTTGATATTTTGGCTTATATTTGCAATCATGGGCGTACAATTGTTTGCCGGAAAATATTTCAAGGTAATTACTGGCACGTGCCCTCCTCGAAGACATTCATTACCAGGGTAATAACTGAATCTTGAAAACAACTGATACTTAACAAAAAGCAACGAGAAAAAAACTTTTTCTATAAATTCCCCTTGAAACTTATCACAACACCCAAGAATCTTTTCACACCCGAGAATCACACATTTCAATGATCGATTAAATCGAAGCTACCACAAAGAAGTCTCCAGACTCGTAATGAAATGCTGGCGGGATTAGAACCCGGAAGAAAGCCAACATGAATCACCTTCAACGCCCACTCAACCCCTAAAACCACATCTTGAGGTTTCTCCAACACCTAGAATTAAAGTGTTAAGTGTCCACAAAGTCCTTAAACACGAAAATTATTTTTAGAATACCAAGTTCATAAGTGAAAATAGGAAAATTGAAAACAGAAAAAAACACAATTCAGTTGTGGCCCTAACAATTAGAATTAAAACAATATAACTCAATATAACTAGCGTCTTACGACCCTGTACATGAATAACGATTTTCCTTTTGTTTTAGTGCGTCGATGCCAATGGAACAACAATTAGCCAAGAAATTATACCCGATGTAAATGTTTGCGTGGCCGAGAACTACACTTGGGAAAACTCGCCGATGAACTTTGATCACGTTGGCAAAGCGTATTTGTGCCTCTTTCAAGTAGCCACCTTTAAGGGATGGATACAGATAATGAATGACGCGATTGATTCGCGAGATGTTAGTGACGCACACATTTTCGTCTAACCTTTGCCTTGACATTAAACTAATGCCATGCTTTAACTTGTTTATTTTAGATTGGTCTTCAGCCAATCCGTGAGACGAACATCTACATGTATCTGTACTTTGTGTTCTTCATCATCTTTGGCTCCTTCTTCACTCTCAATCTCTTCATTGGTGTTATTATTGACAACTTTAATGAACAAAAAAAGAAAGCTGGAGGGTCATTAGAGATGTTTATGACTGATGATCAGAAGAAATACTATAATGCCATGAAGAAGATGGGTTCGAAAAAGCCAATGAAAGCCATCCCACGTCCTAGGGTGAGTAGATTTTTCTATTTGTTCTCCTAATAGAGTAGATGAGACCAGGCATTTGGAACCACCCAAGAAAAATTAATACTTTGAAGAATTGATTGATTGATTGATTTGACATCAAACTAAAATCCTGTGATAAAAATTGCAAAATCCCAAAATGTAAATAACCTTCCCGTGAAACGTTGCGCAGATCTCGTTCCGAATGCTTGCGTATAGAATATTTAGAATAGAGATTTTGAAAGTTCTAAATAACTACTCTTGAGAAAAAACGACTAAAAACTGTTTGTTTTCAATTTTAAAGATTCCAACAGGCAAAAGTGAACTTTTTAAATGAATTTTAACTAAACCCAAAATTTTATACATGAAAATACTCTTTTGACATGCACACTTTTGTTCATGGAATAATTGTAAAATACACGACCGAACTAACGTTGTCTTTTTTCTGTACCTTTTTCTCTTTCAGTGGCGACCCCAAGCAATAGTTTTTGAATTAGTGACCAATAAGAAATTCGACATGATCATTATGTTATTCATTGGCCTCAATATGTTAACAATGACACTCGATCACTACCAACAAAGCGAGATCTTCACTCTCATACTCGATTATTTGAACATGATATTCATCTGCATATTTAGTACCGAATGTCTAATGAAAATTTTCGCACTTAGATATCACTATTTCGTTGAACCCTGGAATTTGTTTGACGTTGTCGTGGTAGTACTTTCCATATTAAGTACGTATGACATATTTATATTTCCAAACGATTTAATGATACTCAAGTGCGTTAACGAACTATATTAACTAAACTTTTTATTCTTTCTTTTCTCTACTTTCATATCGAATCGAAAAACTATACAAAACTCACCGATAAACCTAAAAATGAAAACCACAAAACTAATTATACAACCATCAAAACACACAAATAAATAAAACGAAACATCAATTTACACACAACAAACACACGACAAAATAAAACGACAAATCTCATCAATCTCACCATGATCAAAAAATGTTTTTCCGACTCTTCTTGCTATGAATTTAGGTTTGGTTCTGAGTGATTTGATTGAGAAGTATTTTGTATCGCCAACTCTTTTGCGTGTGGTGCGAGTCGCCAAAGTAGGTCGTGTACTTCGTCTTGTAAAAGGAGCAAAGGGAATACGAACGCTACTTTTCGCACTGGCCATGTCGCTACCGGCCCTGTTCAATATTTGTTTACTGCTATTCTTGGTGATGTTTATCTTTGCCATATTCGGCATGTCATTCTTCATGAACGTTAAGAAAAAGAGCGGCATCGATGATGTTTACAATTTTGAAACCTTCGGACAGAGTATGATTTTACTGTTTCAAGTAAGCACCAATAAGCCTCAATTAATATACATAAATGTTGTTTATCTTTTCTTGGTTGTTTATCAGTGTTATTTACGCAAAAAACCAAACCAAAACTGACCTCAAATGCAACTGAATCCTCCTCTGCTTGCTTTGTTTGTGTGGTTCATAACCAATTGATTACCAATTACTAATGATGAAATTTTTTATTCTCTCTTCTCTTCAACTAATCAACCCCGAATCAACAAAATTAATATGGGTATAAAAAATCAAAATTGATGCTGCCGTTCTATGAACTACTGACAAACATTCGACGATTACAATTCAATTGCTACATATTATGTTTATGCTCATCACAAATGTAGATGTCGACATCTGCGGGATGGGACGGAGTATTGGACGGCATTATAAATGAAGAAGAATGCGATCCGCCCAATCCCGAGATTGGCTTCCCCGGAAATTGTGGCAGTGCAACCGTTGGCATTACATTTATGTTGACATATCTTGTTATTAGCTTTTTAATTGTGATCAACATGTACATCGCTGTGATTTTGGAGAACTATTCGCAAGCAACGGAAGACGTGCAAGAGGGTCTCACTGACGACGACTACGATATGTATTATGAAATCTGGCAACAATTCGATCCAGATGGCACACAGTACATCCGCTATGATCAGTTATCTGAATTTCTTGATGTGCTTGAGCCGCCGCTGCAAATTCATAAGCCCAATAAATATAAAATTATATCGATGGACATTCCGATATGTCGAGGCGATTTGATGTTTTGCGTAGATATTCTTGACGCACTCACGAAAGACTTCTTTGCACGAAAGGGCAGTCCCATTGAGGAGAGCGCCGACTTTGAGGGCGTCAATCCCCGCCCCGACGAGATCGGCTACGAGCCCGTATCATCGACCCTGTGGCGTCAACGTGAAGAGTACTGTGCTCGACTCATACAGCACGCTTGGCGGAAGCACAAACAACACAAAGGCGATGGACATGACGGAACGGGTGACGAAAATGAAACAGGAGACGAAGGTGGTGGCGCTGGTGGAGCTGGCTTAGGTAGTTCACATTCACATAATGAGTTGGGGGGTGGGGGTAGTTTAATAGGTAGTGGTTCTCTAAATAAAACTAATAATCATCTCAATAATAACTCAAATGATAAAATCTCACATAATACCGTCGACGGTATAAGCAAAACCGGACCGAAAGACTTAGGTAGCAATGAGAAAGTATGTCGTCAGACGGTGGTCTTAGTAGAGAGTGATGGCTTTGTCACAAAGAACGGACATCGTGTGGTGATTCATTCACGTTCGTCAAGCATAGCATCGCGATCAGCTGATGTCTGAATCAAGCCTCGCCCCCCTCTCTCTATTGAAGTTCTAGACGATATAAGTCAATCTATCAAATCAACATCTCTACAATGAGCGATAGAAAGCACGGCAGATTATAAATCTATCTGACTAAACATGTTTAAACATAATACAATGAAAACTAAAGAAACCTATAAAGAAGTTTATGATTCGCGCAATGTTATTCTTTAGTTTTTGACGACCTTTCTGTCTCTTCTGTTGTTGTTGTTGTATATCAATCACATAAGTTTATGATTTGACTCAGTTATCAGTGCATTCAAGAGACCCTTATGACTTCTTCATGCCCGCTAAACAACGCTAACAACCCTGCAAGCATCAAATGCCTAAAATTGAAACAAAGTATTGTACCTTAGGAGTTGAACTTTAGTTGGTGTATCCAAAACCGATTATTCTTTAGTTGCATTTATACCTATGATTATGAAGATGAACTTTGAAAACTTTATTCCCGAAAAGTTACCTGTAAATGATTGATTGATTGATTCACCGTTCCACGCCCGGAACAGCTGAAGGACAAGTTTCAAGCGTGTGTTCCCCCTCAAACTTAATAAAAGAGAAACACTAATTTATTATAACAATTATAAAAATGGAATGCTGACTGCCATTAAAATTAATAAGATGCGTAGACTACCTGCTACCTTTAAGCAACAATTTACTACTAAGCAACTAAAAAGTAATTCTATCATCAATTCTATTATAATTACTACTTAATTCCAAACAATCCGAATCAATTTCAACTTATGAGTTCCCGTTTTATGAGTTTAGAAAAAAAATTGAAAGGCAAAATTCCGTTTTTATTCCGTTTTCAGTTAATTTTCATATTTCATTTAGAATGTTGTGCAATGAAACTTTAAACACACAAAAAAAGAAGATAAAATTTGAGAGTATCTGACAAAGTTTAGATTTGATACAAGACAGTTTTGACCCGTAACTTTGAAACCCCCCCCCTCAAAAAGACATTATAGAGAAAGATGATTGAACTCACACCCACAATAATCTTTTTGCTATTTTTAAAATCCAAGGAAAGAAATTAAAATGATCATAATAATACTTATAATCAAAAAAAAATATCGCCATGTAAATACTTGAGTTCTTCGTTTTAATTTTTGTTCTTTCTTTTTTTCTTCTTATTTCAAATTTTCAAAATTGGTGCCTGGGACCTTTTCACACACAATCATCCAACGCATTTCACAATTTATCCGCAAACGTCGACTTTTTCTTCTCTTCATTCGCTTCGGAAATAAAAAAAAAATACCTCACGGTTGACATAAATATAAAATCACAAAAATTTAAATGAAATCTCTCAAATTTTATATCAACTGTCTCTCTGTAGAATATATTTTGCAACTGCAAAGCGAATACGAAAAGATATTAAACCAGCGGTGGAGTAAAAACAAACCAAGTTGAGAGCGACCTACAACCAAAAAATAAGGAAACAGTTCAAGGAAAAACATTTTTGTGACAAAATATGAATAAACTCGAAGTGTGGACTCGAAAGTAACAAGTGTACAGACAGATAAAAAACAAACAAAAACTAATGAGACTCATAATCAATAGAACAATAAGTGAATAGTGAGTATAAAAGTGAGACGATAAGTGCAAAACAATTGACACTGAACAAATTTCCAGTAGAATTAAAGAAAACGAAGAAGAATGAACGATAGATAAAACTAATTGCATTAAAAACTACCAATCAAAAGTAATGAGAAAGAAACCCAAAAACAAATGAGAGACATTGAGATAAATAACTCTAAGAAAAAAAATGCTTATAAGATTAATTAAAATAATATCACTCACTCACACACAAAATACGCAATAATTTTTTATTTGTTTCGCTTTGTTGTTACGTAAGAATAACTAATAAACAAAAGAAGAACAAGATTTGAAGCAGTTTAAATTTATTAATGATGCTTTTTTACCGCTTATCAAAATGCCCTATTTTAAATAACTTAAACTAAACCAAATAAATAAATAAAATGCGAGATGAAATTGCGCGCGATGAAGAGGAAAAATTGATGCGAGTGCGTTGCTGATGTGGAACATGTGGATGGATCATCACACAATGTTAAGCGAACGAGACCAGACAAGGTGACAGGTGAAAGGTGCAAGGAAGTAACAGAACGAGATGTGATCAAAGCCGACGAGTGGAAAGGGTATCATTAATTTATTTAAATATAAGGGAAATTCTCATCTGTCAATGTAAAATCGATGGAAAAGGAAGTAAAAAACAAAAAAGCTTTAAATTTACGGTAACATACGTCGGAGCGAAGGACGAACAAAATTATTAAGAGGTTTTCATTTTCCCGAGATGCAGAACAAGGACCTCAAACAAAGGACATGCAAAAAAGTGAAGCATTTTAAGAAATAAACTTTAACGTTCTCAAAGTCTTTTTCATCATTGGCTTAAACAAGTACGTCTTAAGAAGAAAACAGTTCATTTTAAGTCTACAAACCTGAAGAAGTGTAATGAAAAATGAAATAATAAATTATAAATTGAAATACGAAATCGCTTAGATAAATTTAAGGCTTTTTATAAATCAAAACAAAAAATGAAACAAAAAAATAATTTTTAAAACAAAGAAAAAATTTAAACCGCACACAACAACTTTTTAATCCATATTGATTTGATATTTTTGATGAAGCATAATGAATATAAAAAAAACAAACATAAACGAGAGAATTTTGAGATAAATAATACTTTTTTGATCGTTTTTAAGCGATTCTGCGTGCAACTTTCAATTTTCAACAGAATTCATAAAGAAAACCCAAACTTTAAGAAAATGGATCGGGGCGAGAAACGTGACAAAACGAAAACACATTTCACATTTCAAACTTCACTACCAGCCTAGATCTTTACCATCTCGCTCAGCAATTAATTTCCATGCTGTTCAATGAAAGCTTTTCCAAGTTTTTACGCACAAATCTTCAATCTTGCTTTGATTTTCCAACAAAAAAAGAATTAACAAGAAATTTTCAAAAGAAATTTCATTTTTACACCACCTAAGATTAAGGTTAGTTTTACCTTAAAACATTTGGATGAAAAACTTAGTGCAATTGATGTGGCTTTTAAAGAAAGTTGACTTCTAAATGTGTGAAGTTTTGAGTTTTGAAAGCTTTTTGAAGCTTTTCTGAACTTCTACAGCATTTAAGGAAAGCCTAGAAAACTTTTAAACTTTTGAAAGTTCCAAGAGCTTTAAAAGCTTTATTGAACTTTCAAAGTCATCTTAAGTTCTAAAATTGTTACTAAACCTTTAAAGCATTTTAGTTTCAAAGCTTTCTGAAGTTTTCAAAGTAAAAACTTCTTACAAGTTTCTGGAAATCCAATTTTCGATCAAAGCTACGTCAAAGCACTGTAAAATTTTCCTTTTGTGTTGATACTTTGGTTATCTCAAAACTGACGATATTTTAAAGGTTTCGAAAGGAATAAAACATTAAAGTAATCAAAAGATAGAGCGAGCTTTTAACGATAATTTAACGAAACGCATTTAGGCTCGAAGAGCTTTCCAGAGTTAACTGTTTCTCAATTTCTGTTAAATTTATTTTCAAGAAATATTTATTTGATGTTTTCCCACGCAACCTCTCGTCAGTTGTTTCTGCTTCAACGTTCGCTTCATATCGAGATAGAAGATTAGCCAATTTATGTAAAAGTATTTATGACAGGAAAGAATTCTTTATATTAGAGAAACGATGAAAGAAAACCCGTAAGAATTTATTTAATCTCTAGCTAGATAAAAATGAAGCTGAATGTGATTTAATTTGCAAGGAAAGTAATGAAAGAAAGTTGTTGTGAAACTGTTAGAGAAGAAAATTATTTTCCTCGCTGTGGAGTTTTTTAACTGAGTCTGTTCTCCTTTGATGTAGAAAGCTCACACCAATCTTCCCCCTAAACGATGAAAAACACTACGGAGAATTCTATTGCGATGAAATTGTATTCAAGAACCGGAAGGCATTCGCAACCCCTTAAATGAGACCAATTAAGACACAAAAAAAACAATGAAAGTTCATGTTGGAACAACGAACTAATTTTATTTTTAGAATTGCGAATTAATTTTCAAATTTTACTCTTCGAACATCATTAAAACGCTTTAAAAGTTTTTCTTCCTCGTCATCATCTTTCAGCGATTGGAGTTTTGCTTTTCACCAAACCAAAGAAAACATTTTTAAAAGGAATTAGGAAATGAAATAATAAAAGACAGGAAACAGTGATGGAAGTTTCTGGTGTGCTAGGTTTTGTTTCAAATAATCTTAACTGGTGTTGATTTTCATGTGATTCAGAAGTTTGTTCGATTTTCATACTCCAAGTCCATTTGAAATGAAGATTTTATAAGAATTTTTGAGTGCTCGAGTCGAACGAATTGTTAAATTGCCGGAAAATGATCTTAAAAATCTCGGACAAATGAATAAAATTCATAAAAATTGATGATTTTGTCATCGATTTAATTGAACTGAAATGTTTATGTTAGATCAAAACATGACGCTGTCTAGTGCAAAATGTTTATATTCTCAGAATTAGCAAAAGAGATTTGTCTCTCAATTTCCTGAAAAGTCTTTATTTTGTACTAAACTGAACCACCGAGATGAACTTCAACTAAATCTTGCATAACAGCAACGACCAAGCTGTAAGTTGGATGCAAAACGCGAGTAACATTTTAATTTTCTTCTCATTAAAACAAGTAAAAAAAAAGGAAAATTCCAAGATAAGAACATTTTTTAGCATAATTAAGAAGTCGCTGAAAAGTCAAAAAGCAAAATTTAAGATTTAATGAAAATTATGCACAACAACATAATAAAAACGAAAAAAACTTACTCTGATTTTTTACTTATGGTTTTGACAACAAAACTTCCCAGAAGATACAACAAACAGATGTAACCGAGAATATGCAAGTAAAATTTTTTGATGAAAAAACTGAAGCAATATGAAAAAAGAGATTTCTTTGAGTTTGTCACGAGTTCCTTGTCGCGAGTTTTGATTCTCGGTGTTTTCACGATTCTTCCCATTGTCACTGAAGTACTTGGAGATGATAAACTTGCACGAGGGCGTTTTAGCTTTCGCTTCTGCACAGTACCCAGACTAGTTAGGTTCTCTAGGTGTCCCCTGATTTCTTCGTTCAATATAAACATATCAATTTCTGTCCTTGATGATTTTACTTCCCGCCACATCACGAATCCCGAATCACGAATCACGAATCACGAATCCCGTTGGAAGTGTTGAAACTTCTTTCTAAACTTTCTGGTGACAAAACGCGATAATCTTCGAATGATTAAATGGTTTACCCGCGCGGAAAGTCTTAACTTCTTTACTCTCGTTAACACGTTAAAGATTATGTTACGTTGATGAATGCCTTTATATCTGCCAATACACCAATAATGAACACAAAAAGTCGCCAGAAAAATTTTACTTGTATATTTGTCAATCAAAATCCGTTCAGATGAAGAAAAAATCTCTATTTTCATTTATGTACCCTCCCTCCCAACGTTATTATTACATAAATGAAATATTTAAGATTAATGAGAATAAGAAGAAAAACACTAGAAGATTGTTGAAGTTTGTTTGTACAAAAAATGAAATATAAAATTTGAAAAATAATTATAAATAAATGAAAAATATAGGAAAACTTGACTGCTTTACAAAACTAGCCTTGTTTTAGTCACAATCGCCTCGTTCTTGGATTTTTTTAATTCTAGCTACAGGTAAAACTCATAAAGAATTAAATTTTTTCCACATCACTTGCTTGCCGCTTCCAACTTTTAATAACAATGGAATAAGTTTGACATGCATATTAGGTAAAGTACACTAAAGAAAATAAATACCCGGAATCGCTTGAAAGTGGAACGGCTGAATTTTGAGTTAATTATATAAACAACTGCCAAATAAAAAGTAAGCAAGTCGATATTATCATTCTCACTATGGCTGTTGTTTTTCTTAAAGGTACTGATCGTAAAAGAGAAACAAAAGTTTTAGTTAGACAGAAGTTTTACATTTTGTCGGTATCAAACGACTTTTGAGTTTCGCTACAAGAGGGTCAATTGGTAAACTTTCAACTTCCATATCTAGTTGTCGGTGCCTGTGTTGGCCTTGTCAGAGAAGGCATTGAAGTTACCGGTTGTACGTATTCTTCTTCTCTCCTGTGCAACAAACTAGAACTTTTTTATTAAAGAAGCCACATTGCGACGCTCGTAGGAAGCTGACTGATTCAGGGGAGATTGGCCTCGTGTTGAAAAGTTTGCTTAGTCGGTTACACTCTCTCTAAGGAACACAATCGCCTTTGACTTTGTCCGGAGTTTTACAACCAACTTCTCCACCAAATATTCTCGGCTTTGCTTCAGTGCCACGATCTGGATCTTTCGGCAACAAATGAGTATTGAGTTTCTCCAAAAGATCTATTGGAATGAGAATAAACAAGAAAACTTCAAATGTTGCTGATAGCTTGGTTCTTTAACTTTTTTTAGATTATTTTTTTTAAAAGAATAGAATTCCACAATTCTATCACTTTATAATTTGCAAATCAATTTGAGTTGCATACTGGTTGATTACACACCCGTAAAACCTCCTGCAATCAAACAGAAGGCAATTAAGATGGAAAAGTTCATTACTAAAGTCTACTGGACACTTCTGATGAACTCGAGAGTCAAATAAGAACTGAACTAAGTGAGTTGAAAACCTTGCAAAGACTCTGAAATACTCGTGGGAGAACTCCAGTGACTCTGTTACAAGAAAGTGTGATCATGAACTTTACTTTGAGGGAAATTCCCAGTGATATATTTTCGCTATAAAACCTAAACGAGAGAGAAATCTATTTTGAAAGTAATCAAAGATTAAGCACCACTTTAAGATTTACGAGGGTCGACCTTTTGGGAAATCCTGTAAATTGATAATACTTGATAATACATGCCTGTAGATGAGCTTTGGAAGGAAACAGTACAACAGGCGGCCACTCCTTGAATATTGTCAGCATTTTTCTGTAAGAAGTGCACGAAAATCATGAAATTATTATAGTTTGTTCAACAAATTTACATTATTTATGAAAAATATAGCGTAGAAACTTTTTCACGTCAACAAATTACTTGGACAACTTGCCCAGCAAAGATTTTCACTTTCATCGTCTAATGTGCCACTTTATCTTCCACAAAGTTTGGTTCTTTCCAAACAAGATACAAATGTTCGACATGAAACGCTTTAAACTGTCTCAACCGGCGTACTTTAGCATGTTCAGCACACTCAGTTGTTAAGTATCAACAACCTTGACACATTCCGGATGTTTAAACGGTTGATAACTGCTGACTCTAAGCTACCAACACAGGTAATTGGTTTTTATTGCTGCGCAGTTAGGGTCTGTATCATCGATTACTGTGCAAGTGTGATTTTTTCATTAAAAAGATTTTTTTCTATATAGATAGACTTAAAGTGAATAATGCTAAAGACGACAAAGTATTTAGAAGTAGTTTTCAAATCAATCTGTTTAAATTGTTATCTTTGAAGTTTTCACCGAGTTTCATCGAAGTGGCATATCTTCAAGTTTGACTTGTCTTGTTAGCTTCTCATTAATTATCAACTCTTCAACCTTGAAGACGACTCAAGCATGCTTCTTTTTCAACGTTTTCAGTCGTGATTAATCGTGTCAACGTCCAGACGCATTTGTAAGTCTCGTTTGCCGATTGCAACATTTCTGTCAGGCGATAAAACAAAAAGAAGCTAATTCAAACATAATAATCTTGGATTAGCGAAAATGTCAGTTTAATATCTTCAGTGCTTTTTGAGTGCTAAGCATCGCAGATGTTTTGCAACATACATTCCAATGTTTTTGTATGATCGTCAGCATTGGCCCTTTTAGCAAGTTTTTCGTCAAAATATCGAGTGACAGCTCCAATGATTCGCTAAATTGACTTCAAAATTGCAAATCAAGCAGTTTTAAAAACCAACCAACCCCAGAATCATCCACAAAGGGGATGAAAACGGAATCTCCAGCAAGTTCAATGTTTCACGGTCCAACACCAACAAATCCATTGAACAAAATTTACACAATATTAACACCGAAGCTTTTCTTGGATGTGTTCGAATCCAGACCTAAAATGTGTTAGTCAATCTTGTTGGAGATTTTTAATTCGTTCTTAAATTTAATGTTTTTAATCTTTAAGCAGTTAAAGTTGATTTAAATTTTAAAATTCTAGCTCGAACCTGCAGGTAACCGGAGTTGTCATGCGGGAAAAGTGGAAGAAGCACAAAAAATCGAGTTTGAATCGCGGATTTATGCAAAAATTAAATTTTCACAAAACTTTGAAAGCACTTGACCGAAAAGTTCAAATTGTTGATGTGAAGTTCGTAGTGGCTAAACCAGGCCTGGAACCGAGTTTTCACTTCAGTTTGCCGGAGTTTTAAACTGTGAAATCCGGGATGGGTCCGAGAAGCGATGGTATTCATCGGAATTTTATCGGATTCGTGAAAAAGAAGACCAGAACTTGCCACGGTGAACAATCCAGCGATATTTCCCATATGGCGCAACCCCGAAATTATCTTTATTTATTTAATTTCATGCATAAACAAATCGTTTAATTGGCAGTAATAATTTGTCGGCGGCAGATTTTCTTTTCGTTTTCCATTCGGGCCAATTTTCACCAACGCTCTTGAACAGAGCTTTTGAAAGTGTATGCGAGTTTGCGTCAATGTTGAGCTTTCGTATAGCGACTGGTTTGTTGTTATCAGACTTTTGGATTGTTTACAAATTTTACGCTGGAAGCGGTTTCTGCTTGCGTCTGTAGTGGCACGAACACAAACGCGAGCATTTATTGAATTTGTTCATTCTGATAAGACTCATTCGTCGTGCAGGCAAGTTAGTGTCGAGTTGCACATTTTTCCGTGCTTTCGTGGGCCGATCGAGAAGATATTATTTTTTATCGAAGAAGAAAGCCGAACAACCGCGATCAGAAGACTCTCAATCTCCAGCGCACTGTTTGATAATTAATTAGTTTTATTCATTCAGTGTGAGGCGATTCAATTGAGGCCGCTTTACGACTTGTTGATCGTTAAGTTTGTAAAACAATCAGATTTGTTTGATTTGTGGAGCGCTTTGGATATTTTTTTACGGTTCTCGTTGCTTTTCCTGCGGGATTTGCGTGATTTGCTCGTAATAATCACTGCTTTTATTGCTTCCAGAGCGGAAGAGCTATAAGTTGCCGAACATTCACGAATTGTTAAGTTTGATGCCAAATAATTTGATGTAAAGCAGAACGCAGAGATGAACGACAACGGAATGGGGAGCACAAGCTTCCTGCACGTCGGCGACATCGTGTCGCTGTTTTCCGAGGGCAGCGTTTCCGGATTTCTTTCAACCTTGGGGTGAGATCAATGCTTCGACCTTCGATCGTGATAATTACTTTGAACTTGACCACGTTTGCAGCCTCGTTGATGACCGAACAGTTGTTTGCCCTGAGGCCGGCGACCTCAACACGCCTCCCAAGAAGTTCCGCGATTGCCTTCTCAAGATCTGCCCTATGAACCGCTACTCAGCGCAGAAGCAGTTCTGGAAGACCGCCAAACAGTCCACGACCACTGACGCTTCTCTCTTGAAGCGTCTGCATCATGCTGCTGAAATCGAGAAAAAGCAAAATGAAACGGAGATCAAGAAACTCCTAGGAACCACCGTGCAATATGGCTCCGTGGTCCAACTTCTTCATCTTAAATCTAACAAGTACTTAACTGTTAACAAAAGGTTGCCTTCACTCTTAGAAAAGAACGCGATGCGCGTGTACCTGGACGCGAACGGTAATGAAGGCTCCTGGTTCTACATCATGCCGTTCTACAAGCTTCGCTCGACCGGTGATAACGTCGTCGTTGGCGACAAAGTGATCTTGAAGCCTGTGAACGCGAACCAGCAGAATCTCCACGTTGCGTCCAACTATGAATTACCCGACAACCCTGGATGCATGGAGGTCAACGTGTTGAACTCAAGCACCAGTTGGAAGGTGAGAAATCAAAGCAAGTTTTTTACTTTCAACCTTTAATTATTGAATTCCTTTAGATCACTCTCTTCATGGAACATCGAGAGAACCTCGACGACATCTTGAAAGGGGGCGATGTCGTTCGGTTGTTCCATGCTGAACAGGAAAAGTTCTTGACAATGGACGAATACAAGAAAATGCAACACGTTTTCCTTCGAACTACTGGCAGAACGTCGGCGACAGCGGCGACAAGCTCAAAAGCTTTGTGGGAGATTGAAGTTGTGCAACACGATCCGTGCCGAGGCGGTGCGGGTCATTGGAACTCACTCTACCGATTCAAGCATCTTGCCACAGGCTTTTACTTAGCCGCAGAACTCGACTCAGATCAGACAGAGTCGTTCCGGCTTGTGTCAGTTCCGTACTCGACTGACATCGCTTCAGTTTTCGAGCTGGATCCGACGACAATGACACGCGCTGACTCGTTGGTGCCGCAAAGCAGCTACGTTCGAATGCGACATTTGACGACCAACACTTGGGTTCACGCTACCAGCGTGCCGATTGATCATGACGAAGACAAGCCGGTGATGAGTAAAGTCGGCTGCAGCGCTATCAAAGAAGACAAAGAAGCCTTTGCGGTGATTCCCGTTAGCCCAGTCGAAGTTCGTGACCTCGACTTCGCCAACGACGCCTGCAAAGTTTTGATCGCAATGTCTCAGCGGCTCAGCGTCGGTGTCATCAGCCACAATGAACGGAAATCACTCATTGCGCTGTTGCAAGACATCGTGTTCTTCATCGGCGACATGGAAAACGAACAAAACAAGAACGAAGCACTCGAATTGACTATTTCTAACCCGAATCGCGACAGGCAGAAACTTTTGCGTGAACAATACATCTTGCAGCAGCTTTTCAAGATTCTTCAAGGACCTTTCAAGCCGAACGGCGATCAGCCGCCTTTCCTAAACCTCGACGAGCTCGGAGATCCGAAGAACGCTCCGTACAAATACATTTTCCGGCTGTGCTACCGCATCCTTCGTTTAAGTCAGCAAGACTACCGCAAGAACCAAGAATACATCGCCAAGCACTTTGGGCTGATGCAGAAGCAAATCGGCTACGACATTCTGGCCGAAGACACGATCACCGCTTTATTGCACAACAACCGGAAACTGCTGGAAAAGCACATCACGCCGGCGGAAATTGAGACCTTCGTTGGGCTAGTCCGACGCAACATGGTGAGCTGGGAGTCTCGGTTCCTTGACTACCTCAGCGATCTTTGCGTCAGCAACAAGAAAGCCATCGCTGTTACGCAAGAACTCATCTGCAAGTCGGTGTTGAGTTCCAAGAACGCGGACATCTTGATTGAAACGAGGGTAATGACGTCGATCGATTACTGGCGTGCGAGAGGCGACGACGACTTCATGGAAGAAGACGACGACCAGAAGAGTCATGAAGTCGTTTTGACATGGAACAACGGCAAGAACCTGAAGTCGCTGACTGATCTCGGCCGTGGTTCAAAGATGAGCATGATAACTGACTCGAACATTCTTGACTATTATCGTCACCAGCTGAACCTGTTCTCCAATATGTGCCTCAACAGACAGTACCTTGCGCTCAACAACCTCTCGCCACAGCTCGAGATTGACCTGATTCTACGCTGCATGTCCGATGACCAGGTTCCGTACGAACTCCGCGCTTCGTTCTGCCGGTTGATGCTTCATTTGCACGTTGATCGTGACCCACAAGAACCAGTCACGCCCGTGAAGTACGCTCGGCTCTGGAGTGAAATCCCGTCGGTGATGTCGATTTACGATTACGACATTAAGAAGACACCTGACACCAGCAAAGACTACGTTCGGGCTCGCTTCAACACGACAATTGCGTTCGTCGAGAACTATTTGTGCAATGTGGTGAACAAAATGTGGCTGTTCAGCGACCAAGATCAGAACAAACTGACTTATGAAGTCGTTAAACTTGCACGTGACTTAATTTACTTCGGATTCTACAGCTTCAGTGATTTGCTGCGACTGACTCGAACGTTGCTTTCGATTCTTGACTGCGTTTCCGAAGGCGACATCGCTACTGAGTCGCAGCATCACAATGTCGATTCGGAAGGCGGCGTTATGAGATCGATCGGTGACATGGGCGCAGTTATGACGTCCTTAGCACTAGGCCCGATGAAAACGCCACAAATCCAACGATCGAAGTCAGTTTCGCAATTGATGAAGGAATATCCACTTGTGATGGACACAAAACTTAAAATTATCGAGATTCTCCAGTTCATTCTCGATGTCAGGCTTGATTACCGCATCAGCTGCCTATTGAGCATCTTTAAAAGAGAGTTTGATGAATCGGAATCGATTAGTAACGAGACTATTGCGATGCGGCAGAAAAACTTTGACTTGGAATCTATCGGATCGCAAGCAGAAGGGATTTTTGATTACAAGAAGGTGAGTCGATTGATTGATTGACAAGCAGAGTTAAATATTTTTATTTCAACAGACTTCAGCGATTCTGGATCTAGACGGACAAGGTGGTCGAACGTTCTTGCGTGTTCTTCTCCATCTGATCATGCACGATTACCCACCTCTGGTTTCTGGTGCACTTCACTTGCTGTTCCGTCACTTCAGCCAGCGCCAAGAAGTTCTTCAAGCTTTCCGTCAAGTTCAACTTCTTGTCAGTGATCAAGACGTCGAGTCTTACAAGCAGATCAAGACAGACTTGGATGTTCTTAGACAGTGCGTCGAGAAAAGTGAACTTTGGGTTTACAAAAGTCGCAATGCAACTGACGACGAGATCACGATGACGCCTCGAATCGATGAAACTGCTGATAACGATGGCCCTGCGATGTTCCCCGAGCAAGCTCAAGAATACACGAAAATCCAGGACATTTTGACTCGCATGAACAAGCTGTGCATCCAGTCGGGGCCAAGTGGAACGGTGAAGCCACGCAAGCATGAACAGCGGCTGCTGAGAAACGTTGGCGTGCACACCATCGTGTTGGATCTGTTGCAAGTGCCGTACGACGAAAAGGACGACGTCAGAATGAACAAGTTGATGCAACTAGCGCATCAATTCTTGCAAAACTTCTGTCTGGGAAACCAACACAATCAAGTTCTGTTGCATTCACAACTCGACTTGTTCTTGAATCCCGGAAACCTTTACGCTGAAACTGTTTGCGCGATCTTCAAAGACAACCTTTCGTTGTGTAACGAAGTGAACGAGAAAGTCGTTCAGCATTTCGTGCATTGCATCGAGATCCACGGGCGGCACACTGAATACTTGAAATTTCTGCAGACAGTCGTGCGTGCAGAAAACCAATTCATCAGGAAAAGCCAGGACATGGTGATGCAAGAGCTGGTGAACGCCGGAGAAGACGTGTTGGTCTTCTACAACGACAAAGCCAGCTTCAACAACTTCATGGAGATGATGAGAAACTTCAAGAAAGGGAGCTCAGACACCGCCATGCGATACCACATCGAGTTGGTAAAGCTTCTCGGCTGCTGCACGATGGGCAAGAACGTTTTCACCGAGATAAAATGCAACAGTTTGCTTGCCCTCGACGATATTGTGTCGATTGTTTGCCACCCGGACTGCATTCCGCAGGTTAAGCAGGCTTATGTCGACTTCTTGAACCACTGCTACATCGACACAGAGGTTGAAATGAAAGAAATCTATTCATCAAACCACATGTGGAACATTTTCGAGAAGAGTTTTTTGAACGACTTGGAACACGTCATCAATAACGCACCGGAAGGCAACGAGATTGAAGATTATGTTTTCACTGAAGTGATGACAATCTTGAACACGTTCTTCTCTTCGCCGTTCAGCGATCAAAGCACGGCTGTTCAACGCCGCCAAATCATCTTTGTTGAACTACTGCAGAAGGTCTACCAAATTTCTCGACTTCCTTTCTTGAGTGCACCGCAGAAATTCGCAGTCGAAAGTTGCATCAAAACGTTGACCGAGGTTGCCAAGAACCGACTGATCGCAATTCCAACGGACCTCGAAGGTGCCGTTGCCAACATGTTCAGCAAAACTGCGTTGCTGTCACGACAAACCAGCAAGTGGCTGTTAGCCTCAAAGCAGACAAAGCTTGATCGCCAACATAGCCAGCCTAAACTTGACCGAAGCATCATCGAAGGTTTACAAGACATTGTCAGCTTGTTGGAAGACCAACTGAAGCCGCTGGTGGAAGCTGAACTCAGTTTACTTGTTGACATTTTGTACAGATCTGAACTTTTGTTCCCGATCGGATCTGAATCACGCAAGCGCTGCAAAGCTGGTGGGTTCATTCGACGGTTGATCAAACACGCTGAACGACTTCTCGAAGAAAAGGAAGAAAAACTTTGCGTTGAGGTTCTAAGAACATTGCGTGAGATGATGGCGTTGGACATGGAGTACGGAGAGAAAGGCGACAAGTTGCGACAAAACTTGCTTGAACGTTACTTCGGTGAACATCACGTGAAGAAGACTTCATTAGTAGACCTGAAAGGATTGCCCGGTATTGCGCATAAAACTCCGCTGATCAGTGTTTTGATGAGACCAGAGAACTTGAAACAAGGTGCGGGTATAGTGACGCACGGACCTGGTGCGAAGTTCTTGAGCCGCGCTGGCCGGACACTTTACGAAGTGCAAAACCTTTTAGATAAGGAAGGCGCCAGCGATTTGGTGGTCGAACTGGTGATCAAATCGATTCACTCGCCGTTGATATTCGTGGAAGCTGCAGAACTTGGAATTGCGCTGCTTGAAGGGGGCAACAACGTCATCCAACGTGGAATGTTCAACAAATTTCTAGCACTCGACCCATCACAAGCATTCTTCCGCGTGTTCTACGACAAGATGAAAGATTCACAAGTGGAAATCAAATCAACTGTGGTCGTAAACACAACAGACATCGCTGCAAAGGCCAATGAAAACCGGGAATACCAGCGCGACGTTGATAGAATCAGTCGCAGAACTGCCGCACCACTGAAGTCCAACGGAATAGTCATCACCGACGAGTTTCGCGAAGAATTGAACAACGCTGGAATTGCAACTGCTCGAGCGTTTGCTGCAGCGCGAAGCTTCAATGGCGGAGAAGAGTTCAGTGCGTTGAACACCGGCCCTGGCAACGCTCTCGAAGACATTTTAGCTGAGAAACTTGAGAAGCATAAAGACAAAGATCAAAGAGAAAAGTTGTCACCGAAGGTTCTCGTCATGCAGCCGATCCTTCGATTCCTTCAGCTGCTGTGTGAGAACCACAACCCCGACTTGCAGAATTTATTGCGCAATCAGAACAACAAGACCAACTACAACTTGGTGTCTGAGACATTGATGTTCCTTGACTGCATTTGTGGGTCGACAACCGGTGGTCTGGGCCTGCTTGGCCTGTACATCAACGAGAACAACGTGTCGCTGATCAATCAGACTCTGGAGACATTGACCGAGTACTGTCAAGGCCCTTGTCACGTGAACCAAAACTGCATTGCCACGCATGAATCCAACGGTTTGGACATCATCACCGCTCTGATCTTGAACGACATCAATCCGCTTGGAAAGAACCGCATGGACTTGGTTCTTGAGCTCAAAAACAACGCCAGCAAACTTCTTCTGGCCATCATGGAATCACGTGGTGACTCTGAAAACGCGGAAAGAATTTTGTACAACATGAACCCGCGTCAGTTGATCGACGTGGCTTGCCGGGCTTACCATCAAGAAGACGCAATCGAAGATGATGACGAAGACGCTGATCCGGATGAAGAGAACTCGGTGTCACCACGCGAGGTCGGCCACAATATTTACATCCTGTGTCACCAGCTTGCACAACACAACAAGGAACTTGCGCAACTCTTAAGACCGTCGGACTCATCGAACATTGAACCGAAGATCCAGAAAGCGCTGTGTTTTTATGCATCGCACACATCGCAGATTGAAATCGTGCGAAACGACCGGACGCTGGAACAAATCGTGTTCCCGATTCCGGAGATCTGCGAATACTTGACACACGACACGAAAGTCAAGGTTCTGAACACAGCAGAGCGCGATGATCAAGGATCGAAGGTCGCCGACTTCTTCGACCGCACAGAAACCATGTTCAACGAGATGAAGTGGCAAAAGAAGCTTCGAGGCCAACCAGCACTCTTCTGGGTGTCGTCTTACATGTCGTTGTGGGCGCAGATTCTCTTCAACTGCGCCGTTCTTATCAACGTCATCGTGGCTTTCTTCTATCCATTCGACAGCATCATTCCAGAGCTGAAATTCCACGCATCACTTGCCATCTGGACGTCGTTCTTCAGCACCATCGGTCTAGTGATCATGCGACCAAGGGGCACAACGTTCCGAGCGCTGGTTGCGTCGGTCATCATTCGACTCATCTTCTCCATTGGCCCGGAACCCACACTTTGGCTGCTCGGAAGTCTCACCGTGATCATGAAAGGCGTTCACATTGTCTCGATCATGGGCAACCACGGAACTTTGGAAAAGCACTTGGGTAAAATCGTGACTGACGCTGAACTTCTCTATCACTTTGGCTACATGATGTTCTGCGTGTTTGGAATGCTTCTTCATCCCTTCTTCTTCTCTTTCTTGGTAAGTTTAAAAAGCTTTCTTGAAAGTTCATAGTTAACATGTTTTTCCACAGCTCTTCGATGTTGTTTACCGTGAAGAAACTTTGCTCAACGTTATTCGATCCGTCACTCGTAACGGTCGCTCAATTATTCTCACAGCTGTCTTGGCGCTCATTCTCGTCTACATGTTCAGCATTATCGGCTACATTTTCTTCAAGGACGACTTTTTAGTCCCCGTTGACGATGATTTGATTGGTAAGTTGTCGAAAAGTTTGTCATTGATTGCACTTTTAACGTCAATCACACTTAGACTCTTGCAATTCTCAACCGTCTGACATGCCGTCGTCACTCATCTCCGCCATCAACCGGAACTACTGCGAACAAGAGAAGATGTCTCAAGCTCAAAAGGAAGCTGACGATGGCGAAGTCAAAGAACGCGCGTGCGACTCGCTTCTAATGTGCATCGTGACCACGATGAATCAAGGCTTGCGTAACGGTGGTGGAATCGGCGACATCCTTCGAGCGCCGTCAAGCAGAGAACCGCTTTTCATGGCACGAGTCGTCTACGATCTTTTGTTCTTCTTCATCGTCATCATTATCGTTTTGAATCTTATTTTTGGTGTCATCATCGACACATTCGCTGATCTCAGATCAGAAAAGCAGCAGAAGGAATTAATTTTGAAAAATACCTGCTTCATCTGCGGCCTAAACCGCGCCGCGTTCGATAACCGCACTGTGAGTTTCGAAGAACATATCAAAAACGAACACAATATGTGGCAATACTTGTACTTCATGGTCTTGATTCGTGTCAAAGATCCAACCGAGTTCACCGGACCCGAAAGCTACGTTCACGGAATGGTGAAGGCGATGAACCTTGATTGGTGAGTTTTGTTTTGAGTTAAGAAGAATTTAATTACATTTCATTGTTGAAAGGTTCCCGCGACTCCGTGCCACATCCTTGGACACTGCTGAAGGCGAAGGCGACACGCTGGACGTTAAGAATCTCCAGGCTCAACTTGAGAAGACTAATGACCTTGTGGGAATTCTTTCGAAGCAACTTATGGAACTGAAGGATCAGGTAAGACCGACTAAGAAGTCCTTGATCGAGTCACCGCTAAAAAACCTTTCGTTCCCAGATGACAGAACAAAGAAAGCAAAAGCAACGTCTGGGACTGCTAAATCCAATGGCTTCCGCCTCATATCCGTTTAATAATCAATTTATGTAGAGTTGTTAGGCATTTGGACCAGTTTTTTCGTCCAGTGCCATTGAAATCTCTCCAGAATTCTTTAGAAGAAGAAACTTCAATAAAAATCGTCAATTTTAGGAAACTTTCGTGCAGTTTCATTAGTTCGGATTCTTAAAAGACTATAAAAATAAAACAAAGTTGGTTTTACAATGCAAACGTTTTCCATAAGTTCTCGACTAGGTTAGTGGGTAGAATGTGCAAATATTTTTGCTCAATCGTAATCTTTGAGTCTATCTGATGATGGAGACTAGATCTTGAATAAAAAAATTTAGAGGTCATAACGTTGTCTGTTTGTTTTCTTCTTAGGAAAATCTTCAACGATTTGAGTTCATGTGATGTCAATTCGGCAAGCGGTTGTATTATCTTCAAAGTAATATAAAAGCGCGTTCATTTTGCAAGAAGTCAGGTTATTTTAAAAAAATATCTCGGAAACGACCTCTTTCTTATCTCTAAAATGAAGCATTTGACCATCATGGCGCTTTTCTTCGTTATTGCTATAGCATCAGAATCAAAGTGTCCAACGTTTTCCTTTGCTGATGAATCACCTGTTTGTGTCAAAAACTTGGACTCTTTGGAACTGCAGACTTTCATAAACAAATGCGCATTAGACGCTTTTATTTAATTGTACTTTATTATATGGTACTTTATACATGCCTTCGCATTTGTCAACGAAAAAACTTTAATTTGATTCAGTTTTTCAAAAAAGTAGAGCTAAAATTGTAAAGTCATGACTAATGTTGAGTCGTGATGAAAAATTAATCATTTGTAATAATTCTTTTGCTTAATTGGATTGTTTTCAAGGTAGATCGAGTTATTCCAGTTGCGATCGTTAAGAACTTCATGTTGTTCTTTGTTGCCGTTACATTTTATTGGATTTCATGTACTGTAAGCAATTAAATGATAATATCAGCGGTAAAAGCACAACATTCAAAGATGTGTTCAAATTGTAAATTTAGTTTATTTCATTTAAGTTTTTAAGTAATTTCAC
>JPYR01000542.1:37503-49272 GCA_000775305.1 Belgica antarctica | reverse complement strand
CTTAAATAAAATCTGGTCAGTAACCCGGCGCCGATCATCACAAAAAGTTCTAACTATGGAAATAATCAGCTTTCAATTCGGATGTTAATTCGGTTTCGTTCGTTAAAATTTTCTTCACATATTTTGTGAAGAGGCCGTGCACCATATACCGGAGGATTGTCATTAAAATCGAAAAGCGTTGAGATAGAGTGACCCTTTCAAAATTTTCCCGTCCAAATGTTCAACTTGTAATTGCTTGAACTCTTTTCACCCAGGCAGTCTCATGCCTAGAACGTTTCATTAAAGGTTTGCACATTGCGGAAAACGTGACTGCAAGTTTAGTTTATTCTCTCGTCTGAATTTTACTTCCATGTTTGTATGTAGCTCGATCACCGATTTCACTTTGTTTGGATGTTTGAATTGTTTGAGAATTTTGTAGGTTTTTTGACCCAATAATTTCAGGATTTCTTGTAAAATTACGTTTAGAAATCAACACACGGTCAATTAAACTTTTCAATCATCACACTCACCTCCACTTATTTATTCCCACGTTTGAACTGCCAGCGAACCACGGGTCAACAAGAAAAATGCAGCGGAAGGTTGTCGCGTTTTTTAAGCCTATTTGAACAGCAAAAGAATGTTTGAAATATTCTGATCGGATTCCGTAGGAATTCGATTGTTTTCTTACCCTCTCTCAGCGCGGGGTTATCGTGAAATCGTAGTCCTGAGTGTTTAGAAAGGAAAATAGAAGGTTTTATTGAGTTCGTAGAAATCGTAGAAATTTTGAAAACGTCTCGTGTTTATTTTCACGTAAACTCACCTTTCCTGAACCAGTGAACAAGGTGCTTTTCCTTTTGTCTCTGATACAAACTCGGTGACAATGTGTTGGCCGCTTGACCGTTCAATTGATTTTTTGTCATGGTCATTATCGAAGAGTTTGTAATTTGATTTGATTGAAGCCTCATATCTGATTAAAAGTTGGTTTCAAGCAAGTAGACTTTAAGTGTCACCAAAATTTTTGCAAACTGAACTTTTTTTTCACAAATTTATTTATTTAGTAAGCAGAGGCAAAATTTAACACTGAAGTGTCTGCAAGCTAGCATTAAAAGTTTTTGTTTTTATTATAAATTTCTGAAAACACTTAAAAAATGATTTCTATTTCAAGTTTTTATTATCAATTTTACTGTTGATCACTCATCCAAACATCACATTTTCTCCAAGAATTAGCGAAGATTTATTTAAATTTTCTGCATCAAATCAAGTTTTCTTAAAAGCACAACAATAAAGTTGCACTCAACTCTTGAACTCAAATTTTAAAATCTTATTCCTGCGCTTGCTCCTATTTTAGCTTCTTGTTACAGAGACGTTTGGATTGCAACTGATTCCACTCGCTTCCGTTTTCTAAACCAACACAAAGCAACTGAACAGAAAGCACATCATTTGCAACGTGACTAGCTACGAAAATGTTTTTCAATTATATCACTAGCGTTTCACAACTGGGAAGGTTCCTGTGAAAGGAAAATTCTTCTTCCGTTTTTAGGCCTGCGCTGTCAAAACTGAACTGGCTGACGGTTCCCTTTCGATCACGTTGAATTCGTCGTGCTTTTTATGTCTGGCTTTGGGTAACAAATACTAACAGCTTTCGAAATTAACTCTAAATTTCAAACTGCGCAATCAGAAAGCTTATTATTCAAGCAAAACGCCGGGTGTCAATGAGTTTTGACTGGTTCTTAAGGAGAGCAAAGGACTTCTTGCAGCTATTTAAAGAAAAATCACTTGAGAGTCTTTCAAATTAGCAAACACGTTATGGAGTCTAGAATTTCTCGGAAATCTTTTAATACATACTTGTTTTAAAGTTGACAGACTTGTTCATAAAAATGTAGCTTTTATAAATAAATACTTGTAAAGAAATCATGCAAATTGCTTATGAATTCGGCACTGGACAGTTTGTTTTTGTGATGAGTTATATTTACTGCTTTGTAAATAGCACTTACAGCGAAACAAAAATACAAAGTTAAATAAAGTACATTTTCCATAACTTATCCATGGTTTATATTTAAGCAAATTGATAATTTTCTTGCACAACGCATTTGCCTATTTTGGATTGTATCGAGATGAATTTCTGGAAAATCTCGACTCTTCTAGAAAAACCATTTCACTTCGAGCAATAGTTAAACAGCTCTGCTATGTGTCTCGGAGAATCGGTCGTTGTTTTCGTTTTTTTGTTGTCATACTCCCAGTATTTACTGCCTTTGAAGAACACCGTTCGTCCGCTTGGAATTGAAACTGCGGCGTCCAAATTTTCAGGAACTCCATTCCATCGCAACATTATTCGCGGGTAAAACGGGTCCATTCTCCGTTCTTCTGAGTATTTCCAGAAGCGGTCGGCAGAAAAGAGATAAGTTTTGTTGTTCCTTGCTGAAAATAATTGTGATTGCTAGGTTTTCATGATTCACTGCTTGACTTACACCAAACCATGGCGGCGTCGATCTTCAGAATCTCTTCGTCGTGGGTGTAGCGAGTGATGTTGTAAGCTGTATAAATGGGACCTGAAATTTCAAGGATGTTACCACTGTTGTTTAGTTTTATGAACAATTTAAAGCAGTCACCTCTCTCATCCCATGTGATGTATTCCTTCCCACTGAAGATCACAACCTCGTCTTCGAAAGGCATCTGATAAATTGCATCAATCCGCTCAAAGCGTTTGGGCACATTCGGGAAAACGGCGCCAATCTTTTTGGGAAAGTTGTCATTGAGTTCAAACGTTTGTGAGTCGAATTTCCAAACAAATTTTCCCTTGAAGACGTAAACGAACTGCTTGAGGTAAGCGACTGAATCGAAATGTCCTTCGCACAAGTCTGGAACGGGCCCGAAATCGTTCTGAGAAAGAAGACATGAATCAAATATCGCACGCGTGAAGCATCAATTATTGACTTCGATTTCATTATCAGAGTCGTTGTGAGTTTCTACTGATTCTTCTGAGTGATGAACTGTTGAAGTTTCAAGATGCGAGGTGGCTTTGCTTGTTGTCGCGCTTGTGGTCGCAGTTCCGTCATCTGTTTCGACGTCTCCGTTTTCCTTCAAGGGTTGGCTTACTGGAAAAATGTTCGAATTGTTTTCAAATCGATTTGAAAGTCAAGTTGAAACCTACTGTAAAGCGTGTACATTGCTAGGATATCGTCATATGCTAACTGTGCGCGGGTCACGCCTTTGTAGTAAGGAAACATAATCGATTCGTAAACTGGAGAATGCGCTAATCCCAAAGAATGTCCTAATTCGTGAACGAGAACAGACAAAAAGTCAACACCTTCGTTCAAGTTTGTGGCGTTTTCCTTCCAGTTCTCATCGTTATCGAAGTGAATATCGCCGCCAAAAGCATTTTCTTCGTAGGGATAGAAAGCGTGCGCTAAAATATTTCCTGGCCCGTCAAATGGATGACGGTCGCCGTGATAATAACTGCCGAACGCGATGATAATGTCGGCAGAAGGATCAAACACTCGCTTGAATCTTAGTCGACTGTATTGAGCCCAGGCGTAGAAAGCTTGTTCAAGCCATCTGACCATCTTGGTTTCTTCAACTTTAGGACTCCAGTTCGCAACACTGAAGAATTTAGTAGAAAAAGTCAAGTTTTCTGACAGCTTTTCACAGTGTTCACTTACAAGTATGTAATTTGACGTTTTCCCCAGTTTTTAGAGCCTATTATGTATCGTCTTTGCCGTTCTTTGCTCGTCAAAACGTCCTTGACGCCGCATCGTTTTGCGGAAAACAGCTGAATTGTTTCATCGTTCAAATTTCCAGTGACCTCGACATTCCCAAACTTTTGGATGTTTTTAATGCCTTGCACGACAGCTTCTTCAGCGTACAGGAACTCTGCTTGAAGGGCTTCTTGAGAGTCGACCGCTGGCTCTTGCAAGTATCCGTAGGTCTGCATGAATGTAATCTAGAATATTTCAATGCCAAGTGCAATGACAGCTGCAACGAGTTCGGTAAAACACAATTATTTGTTTTCTCACCAGTTTCTCGGAACTAAAGTTTCCAAAAATATTGCCGCTATTCCTGTGTTGAATTGGCACTGCTTGAACAACTGCAAAACACACAAAAACTGCTTGAAATAGGCTCAACATTTTTTTCTTCTTAATTTTCGTAACTGATCTCGTCGAGCTTTACTGCGAATCTGTGTGGCTTCACTGGCATATGAATCAACAATTCTAATGAGAAGATGCGATAAAAAACTTCTGAATGAAAAAAAAATACTATTTTGCGTGCTGATAACGCGTTTTGAGCGGAAAACATTGCTACGAGATTTCATTGACTGCTTTAAGATTTTTGAGTTTGAAAATATTCGACGTGGTTAAAGGTGACCGCAATCTTAAAAATCTTTTTAATTACAATTTATCTTTTTATTAAACTTTGGTGGCTGACTTTAATTGGTGAACAGTGAATCCAGTCTTAGTTCTTCCAAATATCTTCAACGCTATCGACGACTGTGTGCTGACCAGACATTTTGTGAATCATGAAGAAGCCCTGAATTTGAGCTGGGCTCACTGGTTTCTCGAACTGCATTACGTTGTCAGCGAATTGCTTCGCGAAAGCGTCAACGTCAGGTCCGTTGTAAAACCGCCTGTACATCTGTTCCAATTGATGCCGAGTGCAATGACCGATGAACTCTTTCAAGTCGACTCTTCCAGGGCGAATAAGTGCTGGATCTAAGCGACTAAGGTAATTCGTAGTCATGAAGACGATTCGGGCTTCCGTCGATGCAACGCCGTCCAGTGCGTTCAGAAGTCCACTGAAAGTCACTCGATTGAGTCCTTCGTAAGCCGCCTTGTTTTGAGTTGTTTCTTCACGACTCACAAACGCCGCATCGATGTCTTCAAGCAGAATAATAGACTGCTGTGGAGCAACACTGGAAATTACGAACAAGAATATGTCGTGAGCATCTGAATAACGTATTGTAACTTACTTGAGCAGATGATTCAATCTGTCGTCAGTCAATCCTCGATCGGAGAGGTTCAGAAGGCAGATGCCGAACTCAATTTCACCGGCAAGCGCTGTTATGAACGAAGACTTGCCGCAGCCCGGAGGTCCGTGAAGTAAAAATCCTCGTCGATAGGGAATTCCTCGGTCGGAGTACCACTGCGGGCTGGTGATGAACTCTTTGCAGTCGTTCACGATCCGGTCAGCGATTCCCTCATCGAGAACCACACTCTTTATCGGTCGGCGCTTCCTGGGATGGCCAAACTCGCGCCACTCAGCTCCCATCGCTGTGTACATGATGGTTTTGCCTTCGGTGAACTTCAGTGCGAGCGTTCGGGCTTCTTCCAGCATCTTGAAGTAAATGTTCTTGTCTCTGCCAAACGCAGTCAGTGTCACCGTCTCCCAAGGAACGCCCATGTGAAGATCCAGCGTGTGTGACTCTCGCGTTCGTTCAACCTTGATCCAAGTGCCTCCGTAGAACATGATGTGAGTGCCGATGGAAGGGATGAAGTCGTACTTAGTCTTGACATGGCCGGTGTTGTTTTGTGTGAACGATGTTTCAACGCTAAGATGCTGAGTCTGGCGGGCGCCTTTCTGCGTGATCCACTGAAGCAGCCATGAATATGATTTGTCACGACACGGAACTTCTAAAGTTATCATAAAGTGTCGTCGGAAAAGAATTAGGGCACCTTGTGAAGCTCGCCTTAGGACAGCAGCGCCGACACCTGAAATTAACAAAGATTGGATTAAATTTCGCAATTTTCACAAGTTTTGAGTGCATTTTTGTTACCTAACGAGAAAATTCCAGCGCCGGCACCGAAGTAAGGGTTATCACCAAGCGAAACGATGTAGTCTGTGATCGTCATGCTTGAAGCTTTGTGTTTGATATCATCTGGCAGCGAATTATCGCGCTAATTAAATTTTGTTCAAGAAAACTAAAATTCTTTGAGGAATTTTTCCCGCATTTCTTTTCACCACGTAAACAAACCACGCAGCTGATGAACTCACCACGACATGTGACTTTGAGGACTTGTAAGTTGGAAAGTGCTGGCTCCAGCTTGATGTTTCACCTAAATTATTGCATGAAAGTTATTTATCTCCCACTTTTCATTCAGAAAATTGAAGAATCAGCTGTTTTAAAAGTAACAGTCAGTGGTGAATTGGAAAATCGAACTCGAGTCGCCTCGCTCTGACTTCGCAACGTGTCTCTTTCGCTCCATCCACTCTGGCCACATTCAGTTTACAAGGATAATTCAATTCCTTATCAGCGAAAATACGTCAATCCGTGTGTAATCGCTTTAAGTGTAACATATTTTGTCGTTGAGTGTAATAATTTATCCGATTAATTAGTTCGCGCTGCGTGAGAAGTCGACAGTTCTCGGGAAATTTCAGTGAAAAAAGTTTCCACAAGAAAGTTTTAATAAAAAGAGCGAAAGAAGTTCACGGCAAACGCGAAAAATGTGCGTGAAAATTGTTTTCTAGCATACCTAACAGGTACAAATAATAAGATTACCAGCGTGTTGTCGGTGAGTTCTGGTGCAACTAGGGATTTTCGCGAATTTTCATTTGTTTTTATCGATTTTTCATCTTTTTCGGTGTTGTCAGATCGTGGCCTTGAAATCAGTCTTTGGCCTACTTTCCTCTCGATTATAAACATCAACACCTGCATCAGACAACTCCGGTAACGATTTTTCATGCTGCAGAGTGCCGCAATCGATCTCGCGAGACTTTTCTCGATTTTCCGAAGAAAAACATTTCATTTTCTGTAAAATGCAGCACGAGTTTTTCTATTCTCGAGTGCAGCGTGCACCTCTCGTGACTCACTTATTGGGCATGAGCCGTTTCCGCAAGCTATAAAAAGACGAAAAGCTTCGCAATGCCAGAAGTTGAGCTTTTGCTGGATTCTCGATGTCTTGGGGGAAGGGAAGGCACGAGGATTAGGGCTGCCATTGCTTGTTGTTGGGACAATCCTCGTGACAGGCTGATTTAAAAGGAAAAGGTTGTACATAGGGACTGATTTTGGAGCAGATCGAAATATGCATAAAGAAAACTAGCGTTAGCGAAAACAACCGTTAGCTTTTTCGGTCAATTCGCTCTTTGTCAGGTCATCCGTCATAAAATCTAACTCTTGGCCTCCTCAATCAAGCAAAAACCAACCTTAAGAGGGGATGACAAACAATAGATTTCATTAAAACACGCAAAAAGCTTTGTCATATATTTCCGGAATTCGAAATGACTTTCGTGACTCTAAGCTGTTCAACAACCTCAGTAAAAAAACTCTGTCCCAGGTACAGTGAAGACACTGCTCCATGAATATTTAATCCAATCCTAATAACGTGATGCAGCAAGTCGACCTGCATGGAGCCGGATCACAGTTGGAAGCTTAACGAAGACTCCCTGGGTGGTTCATTGTCCCAGTTCAAGTGATTTGAGATTTATCTGGAGCAGTTGTCTGCGTTTGAGACTTCATGGCGATGATTTTAAACTTTCTGTTCGAGTAAACTTTGTCATTGAAGGAAGACAATTGTCTCAAGCCCTTAAAAAGTTTCTCAAAAGCTTAACATTCTTTCTAAAATCTTCCCAAAGACTTTCAATAGGTCGCAAACCTGCGAGAACCTGAACTGTACGCCAATTATTGTGCAATTATATGTTCCAACCACATCGCGGTTAGACACGAGGCTCCGAAGCTGTCGACATCTAATTCGCCTGAAATGTTCGAACGTATTAAATGCGAAGAGATAGAACTAAACCCGTTTGACGCAATCCCCAGAAATTCCTGGAACGTTTCCAAATATTCATAACAGCCATAAAAGAAACGAAAAAAAAATATTCGTAATCCAATTATTGAAAGGCTTATCAGCTTTGTTTGGAGCAGAATGCTTCTGATAATTTGTGGTTTCTGTCAATTTAATTGCCGAGGTCGTTAATTACTCGAGCTAGATAACGGTTGCTGGAAATCTACGTCGCGGAATCTCGTGCCAGCCAAATCTGAGCATAAACCGCGAGGCTGACTAAGCCCTTCGAAGGACATCGGATAAAAAACGCTCGACTCTGCGACTACTGATAATTTTCGTGAATTTTCTTCTTCGACTTCGTCTTTATCGATTCTTTTTTGTTGCCAAACAAGCAAGAAAAAATTCTGCTCTATGAAAACAAACGACTGAAAAAATGTATTTAAATGTAGACGATTTTGTTTGAGCACAAAAATCAAGAAGATTTTGGCTCGACAGAAGAGCGCTGTCATCTGGGCTGAGCTTGTATTGCAAATCATCGTGAAAACTCAACCGTAGAGAAGGGTTCAAGGCTACTTTTAGTGTTTCCTTGTGAAAACAGCCTGAACTACTGTTGATGGCAGTGCCGGAACCGGGCAAACAGTTGAAACAATGAACATGTTATTAAAGTGGATCGATGAAGGCGTCTTATCTCAGTTTTAATCTAGAGTTAGCTATAAGGAAACGTTAGTCGGACTGTTGCTGGACACTTTTTGCGAGAGTTCGAAGGAATTTTTTGTTCAAGCCTTCTGATCCAAGCCTTCACTTTAATAGTAAGTTTGTTAAAATCCAAGATTAAACACAAACTTTTTCCCCTAAACCTGCCCAAGATGGCATCAACTGGACAAGCAGTAATCACACACTGATTGTCAGCTCTCAATTCGGATTGTTTGTCCAACAAAATCAACGACAAATTGTAGTTGAGAACATTCGAATAACAACATTAACAGCACTCAAGAGAGATTGAAATTAAAAGTCTCAAGTTCACTCCAAGTCGTCGAGCTGAACTCAAGTCGCGCTCATTTCTACAGCTGAATCCACCACAAAACACTTCGTGCTCATTTTTCATGCTCTTCGTCTTTGTTTTCTTCAGCAATTTCAATTCGTTTTCAGTTTGCTAGAGTTCGTGTGTGCGATGAGGTCGGCGTTGAGTGCGTCAAAGTTTTACTTTTTTGTTTCTTCTCGTTCGCGTGTATACTCGCTGATTGGTTGTTGAGTTGTGGCCAAAGATTTCGCTATTTTTAATTGAGTGTAGAAAAGGAAAATTCCCAAAAAGAATTAAAAAAGCGGGAAACGGGTGAAAGTGAAAACAGAAAATTTCCCACAAAAACAGAGCGCGATCGGAAAGTCATCGCCGCGACCGCGAAAACTCGAGCAACCAAAGCAACGCTCACGAGTGCAATAAAAAGTTGAGCGCTAGCTGAGACATTGTGCAACGAAATATTTGAGTTTCTTTTGTTTGTTTTGTAAATAAAAAGCCCCGAGCGGTCTAAGCTCTGACAGTGAATCACAAATAAAAGCATCTGTTGGTAGAAACCACTGTTCCTGCCGAAGCAAAGTTTACGCGTCAGCAACAAATGGAAGATAACATGTAATTGCCGATCAATTAATTCCGGGTGTAGCGTGTAGCGAGGGAACTTAATCTCGTTACGAAATGAAAAACTGTTTGGAAACTAATTGTGACGACAGCTGATAAGCTTGAGAATAGATAATGGCTCTTAGTTCGGTGTGCCTTTGCGTGCCCCGCTCGGTATTTGAGGAAACAATCTATTACTCCGATCAAAGTGCTGTAGTTTTCTGTATTTTTCCCGATAAGATAACGCTGAAGTGGGCAGTGGACGGAACAATGACACACTTCAAGGGTCTGAGCTGCTCGACAGCAGCCAAAAGCACGTTTTCTGACGTAGTAGCGCCATGTGAGCGCGACCGAAATTATTCTTATCGTTTTCTTATCGTGCATCATCTTTTGTGTTCCAATTTGAGAGCTGTTAATGATACAGCCAAACAGCGGTGATATCAACATCCAGACCGGAGTCGCATGACGATATAGAAAAGAAAGGAATTTGCATCACAAAAGATTCATTGATGAATTTAGATTGCATTCCGCACTGGAAGATTGCGTTAGAACGACTTTAATCGAGTTCGCTTACGATCGTACGATTATTTGGCTGCGGGGAAGTGTGCAAGTGACTTTGAAGTAGACTTTATGGCTTGTTTTTAACATAATCTCGTCAAAATGATTTGCTTGAAAGCTTCAGTTACAAAAATTGTCGTTTGAGTGACGCGCTGCCCTGTCTGACCCCGATTTTCTGTGCCAAAAAATCTCAAAACCGTCAACAATCTTAAATCATAAAAATGTTGATGAACTTCCACGGAAAGTTGCTTTTACATCACAGTAATTGAACTGTGAAGGCCGCCACTGCCAGACCTGGTAGTTTTTATGTCCGGACATCCATTTCGTGTACGTTGTTGAACCGTAACTTGAGTGCGATTGAAAATCTCCGAACACAGCGCTTGTAAATGTGCGATAAGAAAATATTTGAAATAAATTTCACTCTTTCGGACGTTTTTTTCCTGCTTCAGATGTGCAGCGAGTTCGTTAGCTTCTTATGATGTCACACTAAACTCATTATGAGGGTCTTGATCAAAAAAAAAAACTCCGTTGTGGTTCAGAGATTGTTCTCATCTGTTCTCATGACATGTTGATAAGGAAGCAAACCTTTCGTTTTGTTCTCCTTTCGACTGCGTCTCAGCAGCATTTTTATGGTTCTTTCGTAAAACCTTTTGTCTGTGTTGCTGATAACGCTAGCAAACATTCAAAGTTATGAATTGTCTATTTGTAGTTCATCATAGAGAGTCGATAGCGATTGTAAATTCTGAATTGCTGTCCAATTAAACATGAACATTGCTAGTCAACCCACAACAACGATAAACTCAGAAATTGATCCAGTTTTGGTTCGAATTGCAATTTGAGAATGGAAGTTGAAGCGGAGTTGAATAGAAACTGGAAAATTGAGTTTAGTTGAATTGTTTTTTTTTGCGCGTGAAGTTCAGTGATGTCACGTCAATTTCAAATGGCTGGATTGAATTGTGATAAAATAAAGTGAAATCGAAAGTTCAACCATGACCAACGCAATTCTTTTTGTGTGCTGGTGCGGAAATAAAAGCTTGTGACGTCATTTAAGCTTGATCTGACAGTTTTTGTTGATTCGGTTCATGTTGGCCTAAGGAAATAATCTCGATTGAGCTAATATTTAACACAAAAGCAGTTCTTGACTTCCCGAAACCTTGAAGGCGAACTTTGTCACTTCAAAAGAACACAATCCTAACATAGAAGACTCAGAATTTAAGTGAAGTTAAAGCAATCGAGTAAACCGATAACAGATTAAACGCAAATATCATTTCTTTCCAAAGCAGCCTTCTCCTTGCATTTGACGCGCATTAATACACAGAATGATGAAGACTCGAAAGATAATAAACAAAGGAAGTTTATAAAAATGAATGAAGCAATTATACAAAGTTGTGCTATTGCTGCCAGTGAAGGGCAATTTACGCGCTCTAACAAGTTCAATAAATTATAAATTTCACGCACAGCCACGAAAGCCGCTTGCAATCATTGATCGATTCGCTCGATTTGGGCCGAACATGTGAATGAAGAACATTCGGGTTCGCTGGCGGCCAATTTTCTCTGTTCCCTTAAGCGGTCGCTTTAATTGAAACAAGAGAGCCATTAATTAATCATTTTTGTGAAACATGACGAGCGACTCAGTCCAATTTATGACAAATTATTATCTGTTTCATCTCCAGATTAAATCATCTTAAGTTTGTTGACTTGGCTGCAAGCTTCGTGTCGTAAAATAAAGAATTATCACGAAAACGAGAGTTGCTTCAAGACGTAAACTGCAAAAGGTAAATGGCCGAAATTTTTATAAACGAGCAGAAATTTGGTGACTTCAATTCTCCACTACAAGCAACAGTAATTGTGCAACAAGCCAACGATATTCATTATCTATTTCCAAAAGAGGTGAGGAAATCACCGAAC